>JABASI010001061.1:0-28544 GCA_019776505.1 Tomocerus nigrus
AACGCCATCATTGTGGACTAAGCCGTTCTCCTCAAATCGTGTTTTCCAAAAGGTGGAACCCCCCCTTAACCAAGTTTAGTAAGTTTTTGAATAACTTTCTTTTAACTACCTTTAATAAATGGCAAATTAGGGCCTATAGAATTTAATATTTACGTTGAGCATGTGCAGGTTACGTTAGATCTTTGTAAAGCGAAATATTTATGAAAAAAGGATGCAAAATACAAAATGTCAGAAAAAGTATAATTGTTGTAAAATTTTTGGACTGTAAAAAATGTTGGAAAAATTTAAATAGTTGCAAAAATGTCTGAAAAAGTGAAATTGTTGTATTTTTTTGGAAAAGTGAAATTGTTTTAAAAAATGTCTTAAAGGTGAACTTGCTGAACGTGAAATTTGAAAGTAAAAAAATTCGTCAATGTTTATACACCTCCCGCCCTCCCTATAGAGGATGGCTGATTTGACCCCTTCGGAAACTTTGTGAGTATATCTATTTAGTTCTAGGAGATAGGGACAAATGATTTAATTTTATAATAAGGAATAGAGTAAGTGAGTATGGGCAGATGTGGACTGGAGGAAATGATAAAATGGAGATGGGCAGGTAGGTAGGGTATTTAGTTTCGGTGAGGAGTGTTGCATAAATAAAGTCAGAAAGAGAGAGAAAGAGATGATAATGATGAGGCTGCTGCAATAGTAAAGGTAACGACGGTGAAAGTTCAGCTCAGTTCAATTGTTGGGGAAAGTAAGAATGGGGCACAGCTCATTTTGTGTGGCACACGGCAGGCTCTTATATCTGATGAATGATGAAGGTAGAGTGGAGTCGGCTAAACTGATATGAAGGGAAATGAAGTGAACTACTAAAGTGGCGTACTAGTAATGCAATGCAAGGAGAAAGTAACATAGGAGCGCTAAGATGAAATGCTAAGCTAAGGAAATTATGACAGAACAGTCGTAAAATGCAACTTTACAGTTTTTCTTTGTCATTCTGCCTCCTGCCCATGCCATGCCATGCCACACGGAGACAGACTCCGACCGAAGAGCGAAGAAAGCAGCTAAGCCACAACGAAGCAGAGAAGAAGAAGAGGAAATAGTTCTCAATGACAAACGGACTACTTTCTCCTAATGTCTCTAATGCATTTGTCCTACCATTTTCTGCCTCTTTAAATTGTGTCGTTAAATAAATAGGAAAGGGCAGGAAAGGTTAAAGAAACTCTAAAACATTTTTTCATCCTTTCCAAACACCCACAGGTACTCTATAATAGCTCTCTCCTACTTTCACTCACTACTCACTCCATCTTAACTCACATTATTCTATGTAAATATCATCTTGAACACCATAGACGAAAACACAAATAAACTATTTACTTAACTGGCCAATAAAAACATATTTAATGGGATAACCACTTGATTTATCGTGATATTAAGATAAACGCATTTTTTAAACTATCTACTTTCACTTGGCTAAGACCACCATTACAATCTACAGGGTATTTCTCCTACAAGTGGACAACGAACTTTCACTTTCTACACATTTCTCTTTTCACAACCACATAATACCATCAAAAACATTTTAATACTATTTTATTGTTACTTTTTATTTCTGCTAAACTTTCTCTTTACTTTTACTTAAGACATATATAAATAGTATTTGATTAAATATTTCATTCTTGCCTTTTTTATTAATTTGCATTATTTTAATTTCGTAAACACCATACGAAATTATATTACGCCAAGATAAAATCATCTCCTACAAAATTTTTGATATCTTTTGGTAATTTTGTTACTTCTATAATGTATTTATTTATATTTTTTATTTCTAAAAACTTTCGTTTCGCTTTTACTTTAGAGATAATAACCCAGTATTTGAATAAATGGTATTTCATCCCTGCTTTTTTATTAAATTAATAATTTAATTTCATAATCACCACATGAAATTATATTACACAAAAGTAAAATAATTTCCTATTGAATTTTAGATGGAGTATTGTACGAAATTGTCGGAAGTATTTACTAATGGAGTACCCTGTAAATATCTAGTAAAATATTTTTGGCGTAATAAAAAGTTGGGGTGACTCACCCAAGTAAAGGATGCCATTGAGATCCAAATTTTGATTAGGGCCAAGAGTGGCCGTAATAGATAAGGATTCGTCGACCATGAGAGTGTGTTGTTTGGAGTTGGGTCGCCCAATGGTGACCGTGTGCCATCGATTATCATTTAAAGGCTGTCTGGAGTTATCTCTGAGCTTAAATGGTCCGTCGCCCAAGTCGAAAGTGTAGTGCAAGTGACCTTTGACCATTTCGATGGCGATAAAATCTTGACTCTTCCCTCCGTTGTACATGATCAGTCCGTCCGGCTCCAGAGTTTTGAATTGGAAGTAGATGTTCGTCTGGGAGTAGGCTTTTAGCTGCGGCAGTCCCACAAACGTGTGTTTCGACTTGAAGGTGACCGGCTTGTCAACGATGGGTGCCGTCTTCCCGAACTTGGCCGTCATTTCCACATTGTCAATCTGACCGACTCGGATCATTTCGAAAATGTGCTGCGAGTTCATAATGAGCTGCTGCATGTGACCCGCGAAGGGTGTTATCGACGTCGGCACTTTCACTTCGTGCTCTTTGTGAAAAGTGCCACCGATGAACATATGAGTTACTTCCAAAGGCCACGTCCGAGACAGCACTTCTCCTGCAGGAATTGTATCACATCATTATCTCTCACACTCGACCCTATTCAACTCTCATACACATACACACAAATAGCCCTCATTGCCACAAAATATATCTCTCTCTGTCCAGGGATGGAACAAAATTGCCATCCTGACATCAAGACCCAAAATTTTTCTAACAAAACCATTTACTACCTACATGCATGCACGTTATACAAATACAGCCGTTTTACCAATAACCTTCAGATTTTCAAATAAACCCGAAAAATTTTCAAAAATATCAGGGACCTCAAATAATCCACAAATTTTTGGAAAGAAAACCGAGGATTTTTTTTAAAACCGCCGATTTTTTGAAAAATCCGTAGAATTTTGAAAAAACCACCAATTGTTTTAAAGAAACCCCCAATGGCTTCAAAAATTTTTTTTGCCGGCGGTTCCCGCTTTTGTTGTAGGGAAATTAGGCGAAAATTATGGGGAATTTAGAAATTGAAAATTCAGAATGTTGCAAAACTAAATTTTTTCCATCCCTGGTGTCGGTGCGTATTTTCGTCGTATAGTTATTGTCGAGAGATACGCAGACACAAATCCTATTTTATCGTACCTACTTATCTATTGCACTAATGGCACATGCTTTCTCCCTCTCCTCTAAAAACTCGTTGTGTGTAGGAGGTAACGAGAGACGCAGCAATAAACAAGTGACTACGGCATATCTGCGAATACCTAGGTATGCGAAATAGTTGTCATCTCATGAGTTAGTTGTCTGTCTGTGTTTTGTTACTTACACTCGATGGTAGTGGTGCTGGTGGTACCTATGCAGTAACTGGTGTTGTTACATATAAATAATATTCTTCTTCTTCTTCTAGTGCACTTCTTATAAAGCTATTCTGACGATTGGACAGATACAGTAAATAACTCTGTCGGATCCACAAACGTCCCTGGAGATAATGAAGGGATTTCGGGCAACTCGACAACAGAGAGAGAGAGAGAGGGAAATATCGATTCTCATCTTTCTACTTTCTCCATCCACTCGTCGTCGCATCTTCAAAATAGCAGAATTTATTTGCGGTCTGTAGCCTCTTATCCTCTAATCTTCCCAACTATCCGATGAATTACAAATTCAATCTCTCTCCAAAAGATTTAATTTATGCTAATAACTATTATTATTATTATATGACTCAATAAGTTATATAGATTTTGTAGCAGGTGCACCTACCAAGTAAATAGACGTTACTAATTAGCTTCTTGGCTAAAATTAATTATTGTTCAAAGTTTCACGAGTTCTAAATCAATACAACTATTGTTTTTAATTATTTCAAGAAAATGCGCCATATTTTTACTGGTGATACCTATTACTAATATAAAAATTATAAAATAAAGATTTGCTTTTCCAGTTTAAAACGACTTCCATGTACAATGTTAGAAAATGGTATATTCTTCTATTGTAACTAAATGCAGATATTATCCAGTCAACAACGTCCGTTGAGAATACTAATATACTTGTAAGTGGCTAACAACTAGTTATAAAGATTTTTCCTAAATCAGTAAAACATTGTTTTAAATATTTCAAAAAAATAATACACGCATTCTTTTTATATTTTGAATATAGTAAATTCCTAAAATCAAGATTTGCATTTCCAATTTAAAACGACTTGCATGTACAATTTCAGAAAGAGGAATATTCTGTTATTATTAGTAAATAGGTGTCTATTCCTAATTTAGGGTATTTTTGAGAATATTATTATACTAAAAACTTGTAAATGACAACTGAAACTATTTAGGAGATGGTTTTTCCTAAATCAATAAAACAATTAATTGTTTCAAGAAAATATTTCTTATAATTATGAATATAAATTCATTAAAACGACTTACGTGCACAATATTAGAAAAAGCAATTATTCTATTATTATTATTATTATTATTATTATTATTATTTGTAGTGCATTGAGTATTACGTGCCTAGTAGTACCTACATATATTTCATTCATCTTAATTTTGTCCGGTTTTATCCATGTGGATGGATGAAATTAAAAAAACTATTTCATCCGGACAATATAGTACAACACTGTTTTAATTGGCCATACATAATCATTTTTTATTACTGTGTCCTGTCACAGTGGCAAACCTCAAATGTAAATACGTGACAAGTTGCAAGGTTTTTCCTACTGACTGAAGCCAAAATGAATGGACTTTTGCATTTAGCAATGAAGAGTTACGTTTTCAGGTGCCTACGTGGAATCAATCCGTCATAAAAGACATTATCTAGAATAATATAGGAATAACATCTGGCTAACAACTAAAAGAGTAATCTAAAATGAAAAATGATGTTGATTGATTACCATTGACGGGAGGGATGTCATCGACTTGGACACGAAGATGATTACCTCGTCGGTTGATACGAACCAAATGCCATTGGTTATCGTTCAAATCACGGCCACTGAGCAACGTCTGGAAGGAAAGGAGAAATGCAACAGTGAATTATTAGAAAAAAGTCTTTGTTTGTGGAGGGATGATGGGAACTAAGTACGGGGAAATAAAAATAATATTATTATTTAGAAAAAAGTGGGACGCTTGTAGCTATACACACGTACAGTTAGCAACTTTGCAACATCAACATCCCTGATCTATTGTAAAAGGAGGAGAAACTCGTATTTTTATGGTTAGGTAGTTCGTTTCACATTTCAGACGGGACAGTCAGACGGGTCAGGATGCATACAGGGAAAACTGAAAGTAACTATACCAAGGGACTTTCTCCATGTAAATGACAATCTTTCGTCTTTTTCCGCCTAAATTCCCATCAAAATATTTTTCATGCCATTTCTGGAAAATTTAACTTTTGTTTTCGCTTTCACTTTTAGAAAAATGCAATGAATTGTGCTAGAAATGACGTAAAAAATTTTTTGGGGTGCTATTTAAGCGTAAATAGACGAATTAATATTTACATGGAGAAAGTCCTATGGCATATAGTTACTTTTTGCTTTCCCTGTAGACAGGCAGTGAGTGAGCTACGGATTTTAGTGCCTTCAATATCCTCAACAATCATGTAGACAACAAAAGAAACTAAAAAAAATCTCTAAGCTCCATTCTATTCTGGACTGTATGAAAGAAATCTTTTATGGTATTGGATTTGCTCGATGCTCCTTTACTTCTTACTTATCTGTTCTATGAATTGGACTCTCTTTCCCTCTCTCACAAACACACAAACGGACCAAGCAAAGCAAAGATCACCTATTTACTACTTCTGCTTCTACTTACAGTGTGCGTAAAAAGTAACTTTCACTATTTTACATCTTTACCATATAAATTTCATTTCATATTTTTACGTTAAATATATCACCAAAAAAAATTTTATGCCTTTTTCCAACCAAATAGGACTTTCACCAATTTCACTCGAGAAATTCAGTGAGCTACTTATTTACTGTAAATGTGTGAAATGTTCATGGAGAAAGCTATACTGCAACTCTTCATGTAATATTCTTACGCTAAAATGCGTGCCAAAATGTTTTCACGCCATTTCTAAAAAAAATTTTTTTGGCTCGCTTACACTTTTAGAAAAATGAAAGTGAAGTAAAAGTATAGTGTGTTGTTTCATGCAAACCGGACTTTCAGTACTTTAAATTTTAGTGACAGAGTGAAAGTAGTGAAAGTCTAATTTGCTTGGAAAGGCGTGAAAATAATTTTGGTATGCTGTTTAGCGTAAAAAAATGAAATTTACATGGAGAAAGTTGTACTTTAACTTAATTTCTGCGCACACTGTATAAAGCTAGAATACCTGGCTAAAACTGCAAAGTATAAAATTGTGCTATGGAATTCCTGATAAAATGCCAGCTAAAAGAACAAAAATGTACAGACACGAAGATATGGGCTGACAAATGCTTATGGTGCCTACGCTAATGTGCTATGGCTAGTATATCTTAACAATGGAAAGTGAGAGAGATAAGTACAAGAATGGAAAATAAAGTAGAAAACATTTACTCTGATGAAAAACTTTCCTTCACTTTTACTGATTGCTGTCTAGAGAATGCATATTATGAATCTACGAGAATGGGATGCATTGGAAAATTCTCTACTATCCTCCTACTTACTTTTACCTACTGCATAGAAATTGTTATTCAGCTTATAACTACGTATAATATTTATTTGTGCTGCATACTAAAATGCTAACATGCTATAAAACACTCGGTAACATTTCAGAATTTTTGATATAAACACGACAGCTAAGTATCTAAATCAGCAATAACTTTTTTCCATTTGTAATTTCAATAAATCTGTTTCCAATATATCCAAGAGCATTCTTTCTGCATTATCTAAAAAGTTTTGGTAATATTTACAACTTGCAGCTACTGAGTTATACAAAAAGCAGCACTTCTCAAGGATCTATCTACTTCATATCATAAATACAATTTTTAGTTGTGATGTTTACTTTGCCATTTGGCGTTGCAAGAAAACATTTTAAAAGTTCCATATTTAAAATAGGGGGATATTGTTTGACCGGCTGTTTAAATTTTGTGGTACCGCAAATTTTATTTTGGACATTTTAATATTCGAGTGCATATCCTCTCTCTCATTATCAGGAACATTAATTGACTAACTAAACATTTTTTGAGGGCAAATTACATAAGCATGAAAAATAAAGGAATTTTATAGCAAATTGGATTTTTTTATGAAGGACTGGTCATTTTTTGCCGGTTAAAAATGAAATTTGCAGGGTAAACACTTAAACAGCCTGTTAATAATTATTACCCCTTAAAATATAGCTACCTACACTAATAGCAGTTTATTGGCTATTAAACAACTTTCATTATGAATATTTAAGTTTCAACGTTCAATAGAATACTCACGAAAAACCTTTTTAGCCTATGATGATGATGATGGGAAATTGCCTAAATGTCTGTAGCTGAGTGGTTGATAGGTATTTTTGCCAGTGGCTATTAAATAACAAAAGATCTATGGAGCTTCATTCTCATGAAATTCTATTTTGCTGTATTCATTAACATTATTTCAATAGTTGTCTACAGTTCAGTGCACATTTTCGTCTGAGGATGACGAAATATTTAATAGCACACCTAATTAGATTCACACGTTTCAGTGTTATGTTCTTCAGTTAAAAGGGCCAAGGATATTTAGGGATTTAAGTAACGCGTGTATTGTACAATTTCTATTCAGGGTACCTACTTAGTTGTATATATAGGTATATATTATGGACTATGCCTACGTGTATATATTAAATTTTCGTTGTTGGGAAGCTATAGAATAAATGTAGCTAACTTCCGTAAGGAATCATGGAAGCAAATGACAAGAGAAAACTCAATAAGATTTGAACACATGGTGCAAAAGGGAAAGTGGAAAGATCCTCTTGTGAAATTGCATTCCATTAGAGAGCAGATGGGAGAAGGTGAATTGACTATTTTCATTACCTTTTCTCTATCACCAAGTCGAACTCGCAGCTTCACCCGTGAGGATTCAAGTGAAAGTTCTAGAATGTCTGCAGAGGATGTGGAGCCCATGGCAAGAAGCAATCCTGAAACATTGAATTAAGTCCAAACACAAATTAGTTTTTTTTCACATACGATACTTTCTCCTATTTTTATACCTTTCTCCAACACATACCTAAATAGTATATACCATTCACAATTGGATGTACTTTAGAATAGCTCAGGCTAAAATCCAACTAAAAACAGTCTAATATTATTATTAGACTTTGATGGCACTATAATATTAGACTGAATAATAATTATTACTAGTTTCTCTATATTAAGGCTGCCTTAGCGCTCCTTAGGGATACTAGTCGCGGTCCTCAATTCAAGTGAGACAGTTTTGGATGTTATATTCGGAATCTAGAGCTTTCCCTCTAATGTACTTGAGGAAGAATTTTATTTTTTAATAATTTTAACGCCTGTAATTCTTTTTTGAAAAAACATTTAGTAGGAATTTGCATGTAAGAAATTTTCAAACCCTGTTTTTTCCTACTTCTTGTCCTGAATTTACAAAAAGCGCGCACAGATCTCAAAATAAAACGTTCCTCTTTTCAATGAGCTATGGTAAACGACTCTGTCCGTTTTTTCAAAATGCTCAAATCGTATCCAGGCATTTCTCCTACTCTTTTACATGGAAATCTCTCAGAGCGGGAACTCTAAGGTACGAAAAGTGTGTGTATACAGACCAAACATCAAAGTCTCATTCCTAAATGACAAGTCAGCCTTAAATAATTTCGCCCTTAATAAATTTGACTTTGACAAGAAAATTATGCAGGCATTTAAATTACAGCAACAAATAATTAAGGGCCATGAGGGAGTGACTCACCTGAATGTCTATTAGTGCGAAATCTCAGAGTGATATCTTGCGCTTCAATTTTGAGTGGGATCCCATAAGACACTTGTATGAACTGAGTTGCATCAAAACTCAATGTGGCAGCGTCTAGAATAAACGGAGAGATGTTACATAGTTTAGGTTACGTAAATACACGTCGAATGCATTTACGTGCAATTAGTTAAGCAAACAAAGTTGTGCTCAACTGTGTGAGAGAAAGGAGCTTGTTCCTTACTTACTTACACAGTACACAGAGTGGCAATCAACGTGAATGGCGAATGTCGATTGCAAACAGCCTTAACAAGCAATAAACATGATTTAATGCATCCGACCATATTCCTTTCATTTCCCTCCTTCCCATTTATATTCCCATGATGTACTGCTTTAGACTATCCACGAGATTACAATTTGGCTACTGCAATTACTACTCTACATCACAGCTACTACTATAGCATTCCCCAAAAACAAATAATCTGCCTACGACCTACTCCCAGTAAAAACAAATAGCCATATTTATATAAAACACACATACAAAACCCACAGTTTACACAAGTACAGCCAAGGACAATATCTAAATGAATTCTCGGCCAACTTTTACCACTTTCACTAATCTGTACAACTATTATAGCCATCATAAAATATTTGTACTCTACTAATGTAATGACAACATTAATTATTTTATGGTTAATTAAAACAAAATATCTTTTATTTAAAAATGCATTCTGTACGTACAGGGAAAACCAAAAGTAACCATAACACAGGACTTTCTCCATGTAAATGACAATTCGCCTTTTCACGCCTAAATATACGTTATAATGCTACATTATAATCTTCATTATAATTTGTAGAAAACTTAACTTTCACTTTTTGAAAAGTGAAAGTGAAGTGAAAGTATAATGGGCTAGAAATGACGTGTTTTCTCCAGTGCTATTTAGGACTTTCTCCATGTAAATAACAATTCGTCTTTTACACATAGGTAAATTTACATAATTATATTTTCCACGTTATTAGAAAAAATTAACTTTCACTTTTTGAAAAGTGAAAGTGAAGTGAAAGTATAATGGGCTAGAAATGACGTGATTTTCTCCAGTGCTATTTAGGACTTTCTCCATGTAAATAACAATTCGTCTTTTACACATAGGTAAATTTACATAATTATATTTTCCCCGTTATTAGAAAAAATTAACTATGACATTTTGAAAAGTGAAAGTGAAGTGAAAGTATAGTGGGCTAGAAATAACGTGATTTTTTCCAGTGCTTTTTAGGACTTTCTCCATGTAAATGGCAATTTGCTTTTTCACGCATAAATTTACATCATAATGTTTTTCGCGCCATTTCCAAAAAAATTAACTGTCACATTTTGAAAAGTGAAAGTGAAGTGAAAGTATAGTGGGCTAGAAATGACGTGTTATGATTTTTAGTGCTATTTAGGCATGAAAAGACAAAATATCATTTACATGGAGAAAGTTGTATGTAATGTTATGGCCTACATAGTTACTTTTGGTTTTCCTCTACATTTATTCTGGCAATTATTTCTGCTAACCTTCGATAAAGTGTCATTTTTCACCTCAGAGCTGTTCGAGACACTTATTAGAAACTAGAAACTCGCACAAACATTCTATTAATGTTAGACTCTTGCGTAAATCTTCTATAAATAAATAAAATCCCTGAACTGGTAACCCTTATTTTAGAAAGATGATCTTATTCTCAATTATTTGTAGCGTCAACGACGTCAAGAGTCGAAATCTGATATTCGTACGAAGGATAATTGGAAATACTAGTGTCGGTATCCTGTAATGTTGTGTTGTGTAATTTCCGACTACTGGCTCAAGAAAACAACAACCTGTGAATGTTTCAACCCACGCACACTATTCTTCTAACGTTCAACTATTCCGCTTGCAAAACTATCCGTGACTATTAACTCTAACGCTAACTATTCATTTATTATTTTGTAACTCGATTCTCGATGTGAGAAAAATAGAAATAGAGACCCAGAAAAGAAATAATTGTTGTATGTACCATGATCATTAAGGCTATTTATAAAAATGGAAGAAGGGAAAGTAGAAAGTAGATTTTATTTATGCACAGAATAACCTTGCGAGTGAAAATAAATGTTCAATGTGCACATACATCGTGGCACAGTGACGGAATAAATAAGCGTACATAGAAGCAGAGGATACCCAAGAGTGAAATGCATCAAATTACTATCGCATACTATCAAATTACGAGACTAGCACTATGCTAATCTAATTTTGCCATTTTGACACAAGGATAATTTTACCCGAGAGCTTTTCACTCTTCTTATGCATAGCAGACTAATAAAACTACATTAGATACTCATAATTTCATTCTCATCCTATCTACCAGACATTTAGCTTATGGAAAAGTTCCGTTATAACTACTTTTATATTATTAATAACTCATAATAATATTCCTACGCTATATTAAGGTTGGTGTCACTTGGTCCAGCTGCGTGTCTTCTCCCACTCCATTAGAGATACCAAATCACTCGATCTGTAATGGATGAAAATGTGTCAAGTTGATTGACAAGGAGAAATAAACTATCCACGAGCCTCACAACCCTCCAACATTTTCTAAATTTTCATCTGAAAGGTAGAAAAACGTGTCGCACCTTTTAGTGAGACTCAAATAGAAAGACGCGAAAGGTTATTTTGCATCAAAAACATCTGACATCGTTACAGATGAAAATTTAGAAAATGTTGGAGCGTTGTGAGCTATGTCAATCAACCTGACAAATTTTCATCCATTACTGATCCAGTTATTTGCTATCTGGTAGTGGAGTGGGAAAACACACACAGCTGGGCCAAGCCACACCAACCTTAAAAAGCTAACTTTAGCCATTGTTGGGCAATTTAATTTATTTATGTCATTTTCGGGTATTTCCTGTTATTTTATATGAAAGTGGGATTGAAGGCGTATTTTATGAAACGGCATGCAATGTAAGTGCATGAGCGAAATTACAATTAGCAATTAACGATACAAATTATAGTCGTCATTCAATTTCTATTATAGAGCTAGTGTAATAGGGTTAGGACGTATATGCAGGACCTTTATATATATATATAACCTTAAATGGAATATATAGTAGCATGGTGTAATAAGGTAAATGAAGAAATGGGACTTAGTAACGTGAGGAGAAAGTTGGGTTGCCGAAGCATGCAAATGTGGATTGGTTAGTTGGACGTTGTTGGTGTAGCTATGAGAAGTCTTGAAACTAATTCATCAGAAACATGAGAGGGCTCAGAGTAGAGAACAACTTCCTGTGCAAAATCTCAATGAGTTATGTTAGTTATAAATAATGGGAGTAGTAGTTAGTAGTAAAGCACTCTCTCCTTACTCCCTGACTACAGGTAGAGCTGACGAAATGGATTCTAATGAAAAGAATGGAAAGATGGAGGCTACTACTGCCACCACGCTCCTCTTATAACTTTCCCCTCCAACAACATTAACATTCTAAACGCTCTGTGCTACACTCAACAAGCATGAGAGCTATTATGTATGTTGTTGTGTATCCTAACTAAAGCTAAGCTCCCCCCAGAATCTCCAAAATGTATAAGCCTTGTGTAATGTACGTACGTACACTCTGTAAAAATAAATGCCTCCCAGTAACGTGTCTAATAAATAATATAATCAACTCTAACTTACATAACAAGATTCTATGTACACATAAATACATAGCTACTACACAGTTAACACAGTGATATCCCCGTTCTACATTTATCTATATGGATATTATATGGCCAGTTACATGTGTACTAATATGCTCATCTGTTACAGTACGCATAAATAAATAACACTCCGTTCATGTATACTTATTCTCCTAGTAAATTGCGAAATTATAATTTTAGAAAGATTTTATTTGAAAAAAATGACCCGAAATGGATTTTACAACAAGAAATGCAAAAAAAGTTCAGAGATCGATTGCTTTTTTAAATTACTAGATTTGAAAATTCATTTTGGTCCTACCACTGTTTTTCTCAGCTCAAATCTTCAAACTAATTTTCAATTTTCTTGCAATTGTATTTAAAAATAGTGTTCACGCGTCTTTTAGAACAATAAATTACATAAAAATATCAGCTCAACTTTCTTTTCAAATACTTCTTATTAATATTTGTCGTAGGCGGAATAAATTAAATGATCATTTTACATAGATGCAGCTTTATTTGAAGAAAATGAGTCGAGATAGATATTAGAACAATAAATATATACAATAAAGGGAAGAGGTCGACTTATTTTTTAAATGTACAATATTTTAAATATTATTCATACATTAAATTAGGTACATTCTTGCAATTTAATTTCAAAATCTAGAGCACAGGTGTATTCTAAAACATGTGTGAACAATACATATAAGTATCAGGTCAACTTCCTTTTTAAATAAGGTCAAATAAATTTTGAAACTATAATTTTAGATCGTTTTATTTGAAGAAAATGATCCGAAATGGATATTAGAACAATAAATATTTATTACAAAGATCAGAAGTCGACATATTTTTTAAATGCATATTTTTACAATTAATACCTAAAAATAGGTCGCTACAAAAGGCCCCAATATTTATTACAAAGATCAGAAGTCGACATATTTTTTAAATGCATATTTTTACAATTAATACCTAAAAATAGGTCGCTACAAAAAGGCCCCATTCAATCTCAAAATGCCTCTTGTCTAGAACAAGAGAATTTTGTAGATGTCCTGTAACATGAATACTGAGTGAGGGAGAGAGAGAGAGATTAAGTGAGTCTATGCAGTTAAAAACTATTGATCTCCTTATGGAATAGCTGTAATATTTTTGGCAAGGTTTCCTTCTATGAATTGCTTCATTATTTCGGTAAATGTACGTGTAGGTAGGTGCTTATGTATGTAGTGTAGGTAGAAAAGGGAGAGAGAAAGCAACAGAAAACTGAGCAACATTTTGTATGAGGAGCCGGAGGTATTATCTGTAGTAGTAAGTAATAGTAATTAGCTTTATAACGAGGCTGCTGCCATGAAAAATCATTTCTTGGCTCAAACCGAGAGCGCGTACGTGTACGGTGTTTATAAGCAAAACTGAAGAAATGACTAAGAGTCTCTCGTCGGTGGGACGGAGAGAGGAAGAGCCGGGTGAAGTGAAGGTAAGTCCAAAACAGGCAACGCATTCTGAATACCAAAAAGCATCTCTCTCCTCTTTAGAAAAAAAACTAACGATACGTATTAGACTCAAAGTACATGCATGCACAATATTGAGAATAAGTTACTTTCTCCTTAGCAGCAAGTAGCAGGCAAGTGAGAGGGAACACATGTACAGTGTACGTCAAAAGTAACTACTACTACAACTTTCTCCATATGTAAATTACATTTCATATTTTTTACGTCCCAAAATCTTTTTCATGCCTTTCAAAGCAAATTCGATTTTTAGCACTTTCACTATTTTGCTAAAAGTGAAAGTGGTGAAAGTGCAATCTTTATGGAAAGGCACAAAAAATATTTGCAAGCTACCAAGTATAAAATTATAACTTCTTAATGCAATCAATTTAAACTTTCACCACTTTCACTATTTCCCTGCAGGTAAAAGTGGTGAAAGTCCAGTTTGTTTGGAAAGGCATTAAAAAAATTGTTGGGCTATTTATTGTAAATTATGGAATGAAATTTATTTTTAATGCTTTTCCAAAAAAATGGACTTTCACCACTTTTACTGAGATTGAAAGTGGTGAAAGTCTACTTTTTTTAGTACGAAAATACGAAATGAAATTTAGACCCGAGAAAGTTACAGTGAAAGTTAGTTTGAGGCACACTGTACATATAGAGGGACATTAACTCTTATAAACTAATATGCTGGAAAGTTATTTGTAGGGAAAGTAATAGACTTCTGTCAAGAAGCTATAGCCTCATGTATTTTTCAGAGCACACAAACAATACAAAGCATGCCACGGAGTTTTTACATTATTATTACAGTATAGTAAGTAGGCAGTAGACAGGACGGAGTTTAGAGAGTGAGTGGGTAAAAGAGCCTTGTGAATGTGAACTACTAACAACTAACCTGTGTGTATCCAAAAATGTAAGAAATACATCCACTATGATCCACTAACGGAATATCTACAATGAAAACTACTCCGTCAACGAGCTCACGCAACGTTATTACATTCCATTCCATTAGCTTTTTACATACTTTAAGCCCTTAGAGTTGGCACGTTGTCGAAAATCGGGCAATAACATGCCTAGCTTAAAAACAGTGCAAAACAAGAGGAACAATAAAGAACAAGAGCTTAATATAACACGGATAGAAAGAGAAAAGAAAAGAAAAGCGGGCTAATTGTAACTAACGTGCCATTCTAATGCGAAAATGGAAAGAGAGAACAGGATTTCATGTTCAACAACCAACTTAGCCATTAAACTATGCTACAGTTCATGGGCGTATCCATGGGGGAGGCTTTGGGGCTCAAGCCTCCCCCAAATTCCGAGAAAAAGAGGATTTTTTTTTAAAATAAACCAAAAATACGAAAAATTTCATGCGCTTCGCGCCGATTGTGCTAATTTTCATTCAATTTTGACTAGAAATCGCAAAATTTTTCGCGCTGCGCGCGAATTACGGCCAATAAAATGTGAAAATACAGTTAAGCCTCCCCCAAATGATTTTCCTGGCTACTCCCTTGCTACAGTTACACTCTTCTTACTTTATTACACTCAACGCAGAAATATATTAAATAGAAAATATTTTCTTAACTGGCGGAAAGGAAATATGAGACTGAACTTCGCCCCCCTCTCTCTCTCGACTCTCACCAACATTAGCAGCAACTAAAATACTAATCTGATCTTGTTTCGACATTTATAGCCTGGCCTTTTAATAATAACAGCGTGCTGTAGGTAAACACTAATAAAAACTACTTTTAAACTAATACTCAGCCAACTATAATATCAAATTCTAATTAAACTAAACCAAAATCAACTTCTCCACCAGAAAACAATTTCAGAAAGCAGCAGCACAACTTTAACAACAAGACCACCCTATAATATTTACTATTTACACTAAATATTATTCCCAGACCATAGCCAACAACCATAGTCTGCTATTAAATAAAATAGGTTGTCAGGTTGTCACCCACGACCCACCCTTAATAATATCAACCTTTTGCTATACTTATACCCAAACTTTTCTAGTATAATAATAGATCCTGGACAGCTAACATTCGTAAATAAGGAAAAGAGCAATGAGTACTATTACAATTAACAAAACCCCTTCAACCGAACAAACAACACTCAAGACTCAAGACGCAAAGAAAAAGGAGCTAAATACCTACACAACTACTAAAGACCATTTAAATCTCAATGAGCATCTCATAAATGAGAACATAAAACTGACTTCTCTTAGTCAGCGTCCAGGGCCGTACAACGTACCATGCAAAACGTAGCCTTATTTCGCACCAAAAACTACAAAATTAAATTCAAATAATGCTTAATCATAAGCAATTACCATAATTCCCGACCAAATTAAAATATTATACCTGTTGAAGCAAAATATAATAATTTGGCTTTAAAAAAATATTCGAAGTAAAAAATACGGAAAATTTGTCTCATAATCAATCCGGGCAGAGGTAAAACAACATTGTAAATCGATGGACAAATTGATATTTCATATAAAATTCTTTACAGTACAAAGAAGCGTTTATTGTCCATCGATTTACAAAGGTTCTTTTTCTCTGAACGGATTGATCACTGATACACACAAAAGTACTATCGATTAGAAACGAGGTGCAAAAAATTGTAAATTCAGAAAATGGTGAAATCCTAAATCCTGGTCTCGTTTAATATTTGAGCCATAATAAGGTCGAAAATACCAAAAAATGAGCAAATGTTTTCTTAAATATGCCTGAAAATTTATTTATCCAAAAATTTAGATTATTTGACGGTGAAATTGAGAAAATGACAATAATTGGGGATATTAATATCCGATGCGGGTTAGAATGAAGCATAGGCCGGTCCTTGTGTTGAGTTTGGTCTGTGAAATTTGTTTGCCTCTGCATTAATACGCACTCGTTTGGGTTGACATTGGTTTTCATTGCAATTAGCTGAGTATTCTAATGCCCCGTGTATTCATGACAGAGAGAGAGAGAGCGAGAAGTACATAATATACATTAATGTGTTATATAAAATCCCTGGCCTGGCTGGGCCTGGCTGGCTCTAAGTCAAGTCAGAGTAAAAGTTAGGAAGAAGAAGGCTTTGGCTTGCTTGCGCTTTCTCCGCTTAAACTCACTTCATTAAACTCTGTCCTTTCTTTTCCCTTTTCGCAATCACAGAGAGAAATCTCAGATGCGACAACTTAATCAAGTTACAGGAGCCATAAAATTCACTGCTGCGTTACATGCAAGTCGTGAGAGGCTTTTAATGCAGTAGCAAAGCAACAACAACGTGATGAAATCAAATCAACGCGTACCTAACTACCAGGGTTCTCATTTAATTACCACTGCCTACTTAATTAATATACTCCGACGACCGCGAATCATAACTTTTAGACTTCCCTCTATAATAATCCTCTCCTTTATATGCACCTACCTTATTTATACCTACCTACTCATGAATTACTACGATACATTCATTTTACAATCCTTAACCATTTCCACACGTACACAATATCTACAGAATACTTACATACCGAAAACAGTTTTATTTGCTAAAGTTAATGCAATAATTTTTCTGTTAAAAATATGATCATCATAAATACCATTATTTAAATAAATTGTCATGTTTTATTATATAATTCCAGGTATAAGATCTGCACATAATATTTGGTTGCAATATGGGTTCAGAAATAATTTATGCAATTTATTTCTAGTGAAGTTAAATATAATATTTTTTTGATAAAAATATGGTCATCATAAATACCAGGTATTTAGAATTTCATGCTCCATATAATTCCAAATATAAGATTTGCAGATCGCTATATCACACAGCTACTGATTCAGAAATAATAATCACAGTTTATTAACTGCTTCGAAATGAAGTTGCCTTTAAGACACAGTGACAAAATTCACTAGTATAATGTAAAGATGTTTAAAAATATTTAAGAGCAAGAGTTTGCTAATGAAGTTAATGTAATAATTAATTTATCTGTTAAAAATATGATCACCATGCATAAATACCGTTATTTAAATTGTCATGCTTTATTATATAATTACAAGTATATAATAATTGGCAGATAGCTCGTTGCACAAATTATTATTCAGAAATAATCTATGCAAGCTATACCTGTGGAAGTTAATGTAATAATTTTTCTGTTAAAAATATGGTCATCATAAATAGCATTATTTAGATTTTCCATGATCTATTATATAATTCCAAATATAAGACTGCATGTCAATTCTACGCTAACGAAGTTCCAGAAATAATTTATGCAGGTTATGTCTAAAACGGCCTATGGCGATGACGTAATAAAGCAATACATGTCAAACTCAGAATATTCCTGGCTCTAGTATCGTAATAAAATTAATAAAACTCATTATACAGATAATAAATATAAATCAGTGTAAAACCCCTAATTAGAAATCATTTTTATTTTAAAATATTATTTAAAAAAAATTAAAATATGATCATCCTCTAAACACCATTATTTAAATTGCCATGCTCTATTATATTATTCCAAGTATAAGATTGCAGGTAAAGCAACGCTAAGTTTGTCACAGAAATAATTTATGCAGGTTATGTCTAAAGGCAATGACGTAATCAAGCAATAAACATGTCAAACTCAGAATATTCCTAGCTCGTTTATGATCGCAATAAAACCAAGTAGCAGCAAAAGTTCGCCTTAAAACTTATTATATTAAATATAAATCAGTTTAAAACCCTAATTAGAAGGTTTATGCAATGTAAAGGTAATCGTAGTCGGTAGAAATATCAAAGCGTTTATGTTTATGAGTGGTTACGACGTCTTTGACCTTGAGAATCATGAGGAATTATGGAGGTCGAGTTAATTTGCACTCTAAGTAATGGCTAATGATAAAGGGCTGCGAGGACATCTATAAAAAGCAATAATTATTATGCTTATAGATATGAAGGGCAAGGAGGTCGGTTGTCGGAAGAGAAAGTTGGTGAAATGCATGGCTTACTTTTGGCACAGGTGGGTCCCGTGAATTCCGTGTGAGAGCAGTCACAAATGAATCGATTCCATCCATCGAGACACTTGCCTCCATGCTGGCACGGATTAGAAACACATTGTCCAGCACTCCCAACTTGACATAACGGACGAACCGAGCCTGGAAAAGCAAATGCAAACAAAGTAAGCCGGATTAGTCTGGAATTATATTCTACTCTCCAGTATAACGTAAAAGTATTAATAGTAATAGCGTCCCGATAAGTACTCTACCCTATTTTTCCTGTGTATCTATAACGGGCATTAGATTGCGATCCGAAAACTCCGAACGGACTACTACTCGCCATTTACTAATGGATATCATGTACATCATGGTATTATATACAGGGTGGCTACATCAACACAAATAAGAAACTACCTACAAATCATACTTTCGCTATGCACACATGAAATTCTTATGGACATCCACTAATTCTTACGCGTGAGTCGCGCAGACTTCTAGCAGCAAAATCTCTTTAGGCGTCATGAAGTTTAAAATTACACAATTTACAGAAAAATTCATTTTGCTGAATAGATGATTTAAATTTTACAACATTTAAATGTCGTAATTGATATTTAAATAATATTAAAAAATTTATTACAAGGAAATTAACCAGGTGTCGAGGATATCAGTATTGATTATACTAAGATATTCTTATGGACATCCACGAATTTTTTACGCATAAGTCGCGCAAACTTCTAGCAATAAAATCTCTTTAGGCGTCATAAACCTTAAAATTACAAAGCAATTTACAGAAAACGTTTTATTTTGCGAAATAGATTTTTTAATTTTACAGCATTTAAATGTCATAGTTAATATTTTGACCATTTTAAATTTTTTACATAATGAAATTAATTAGGTATCCTAATTTTCGTTATCTTCCTTATTCAAACTTCTTAATACTACACAACAAAAATTTGTTGGCCAGATCCAAAACCTTATATCATGTAGGTATGGAAAAAAAGATTTAGCAACGAATTTTGATCAGTGATGAAAAAGAAAAATTGTGAAAGTAATGGTATGACCTTTCTGGTAGTGGTAGGGTAATAAATACCCTGTAAAGGAGGAAGGGAGAGAATTGAGTGTTGCATTAAATAGGGGCATAGGCGGAGTTAACGGAACATTAGATCACACACATCGTTATCGTGTAATCATTATTCCTTATCACACGTGCCGTATAGCAGTTGAGATGAGATGAGGGCAGGGCGGTCGGTCGGGCGGGCAGTACTAGTGAGTATTCCGGTGGTGGAGTGTATTGGTCGGATGGAAATCGGAAGCGAGTTTGCCATTGCATGGATGTGGCATTGGATGGAGAGGAGTCTAGTTTAATAGTGTACTGTAATGCACATGATGATGTGTAATCGGATGGTGAGTGTGATCTACTCTAATCCTCTCACATGATGTGGCATTGGATGGAGAGGAGTCTAGTTTAATAGTGTACTGTAATGCACATGATGATGTGTAATCGGATGGTGAGTGTGATCTACTCTAATCCTCTCTAATGTGATGCAATCTAATGGGCAGAGCAGAGGTCACACCACTACTGTCTTGTCAAACATCCACACACTCACACATACAATCATCCTGCTCAACAGCCTCTCTTTCTCTCTTATCTAAGTTACCATATAGCCCTGCACGTGCTCTATGGTAGCCAATTCTAATCTAACCGAATCTAAATTAAACCATTCCAGACGGATTTAAACAAGGAGCGTCAACCAAGGCGTTATTAAGCCGTAGAACAAGGAGGGTCAAGTAGAAAGTTTGCTGAAGATTTCTGAAGATCCCTAAGAGACAAATTTTCACAGGTTTGCGCTAAATATTACGTTTCTTTAAGCTTCAAGCCCAATTAGAAGGTGCAGATGAATAATAAGTCGGGTAGGGTTCCCAATGCTAATAAACAGGAACTTTCCAGGAAATTTAAGGGGCTTTTGTGCCAAAAAGTCCCTTGTAGATTTTTAGAAACATCTATTCAGAAAATAATTCTCTGCACTAATACAACATCTAGACACTCCTTGGACATAACGAAGTCCTTGATGTTTTTGGCGCGAAGTGGTAGTACATAAAGGGACGGGGCGGACCGAAAGCTGTAGATGGGCTATGAATTTTGCTACCATTATCCCCTCATAGAGAAATTACAAATTATGCTACTGTTATCCCCTCATAGAGAAATTACAAATTATGCTACTGTTATCCCCTCATAGAGAAATTACAAATTGTGCTACTGTTATCCCCTCATAGAGAAATTACAAATTGTGCTACTGTTATCCCCTCATAGATGTACAGACATAAAGACAGACAGACAGACATAACAAACAATAAAGTAGCTGCCGGTACATAATAATGTGATGCTGTATGGTAACCAGTAAGCATAGAGCACGTGCCGGTGCTTTGTCGTAACTCGGGTCTCTCTTGCATAGATACACAGAAGAGACACATAATTCAAGCCGTCAACCCATCCTGAGTGAGTCGAATTTGAGTTAATCTCCTCTTCTCTCTTTCGATGCATGTAGAATGTGTGCATGCATGGTGAACACAAAAGTTTATCGCCGACCTGTAGTAGCTACCTACACAATGCCAGAGAGCAATTAAAACGGAATTGGTGTAGAAACATGTACTTCCGCCATTTGGCAATAGCCGTGCATTTATTTGGACTTTTGACTTGACTTGACTGCTAAAAACATTCTATTTATATCTTTCATCAGATGAATTAGATTAAATGCACACACGTGCCTCCCTTGTTTTCTCCCTCCTCAAAAGAAATCATTCCCTTCATTCTTGATTGATATACAAAGTATATAATTTGTCGGATATGCTTTCCCCCTCGAGAACTAAATGAAAATGAAGATGGCAAATAGGAACCTCATATTCCTTTCCTGCAAGCTCAACAACAGATTTTGATATTAAAAGGAGATCCAGTGCGGAGAAGAAGAGCTTATTCCTTAATAGAGTATCAATTTCGACTGTATGTACGTATAACTGTATAAATCCCTTCCATATTGACGATTAGATAGTTTATATCTTCTGTGTAAAACGTATTATTAGATATGAGGACAGACGTTGCCATCTTTATACATACAGGGTGGACCAGAACTTATTTAACATAGGAATTTCTCCATGTAAATAACATTTACTCGTCTTTTTATTCTTAAATAGGGTTAAAAAGCGCTTTAACGTCATTTCTAGAAAATTTTACTTTCACCTTGCTTTCACTTTTAGAAAAGAGAAAGTGAAGTGAAAGTATAATGTGTTATAAATTGCTTTAAAAATATTTTGGAGCGGTATTTATGCGTAAAAGGACGAAATGTGATTTACACGGAGAAAGTCCTAGGTATGTTGTGTGTTAAGCTACTTCTGGTCCACCCAGTAGATAGGTTCTATATGCATCCCAATTTGTAGAGGAATGAAAAGGGAGAGAGAAAGATAACTGCTCTAGTGTTGTTAGTCGTGGAATGTAAGTGAAGCTACTTGGGAAATTACTGGGCTACAACAGATATTTACTTTCACTGGAAAAGTGAGGTTATATGTATTTAGAGATAACTAAGGTAGAAAAAGAGAAAGTCTAGCTAAGCTAGAGAGAGAGAGAGAGAGGATGGAGTTAGTATGTATAATGTGGAAGAGGAGAGAGCATTTATTATTGAGTAATAAAAAAGAGGGGAATTGAGGTCATTCCTTTCATTTTACGAGGGCAGAAACATTTTTACGACGAAAGCCTCACTTGTCAAGTAATAAATCCGTATACATGATGTATGAATGCAACGTTGTTAGTCTCCGGGTAACTATGTCATGTATGTTACTTATGTACTTTCCATGTACACCACTCTTCCTTCGACAGCTCACTTCATTGTCAGAGTCCTCCTCCTTCTCCTTGCAAAACGGCAGAGCACACATGTACACCAAGGAGGAACTTAACGTCCCACGCTTATCTTATCCAACATATTTAAGGAGTCTCGCATGTGCCGTCTCACTTCTTCCCTACTTTTACCTACTCACAATCTATTTCTCTATTCATCCATGTATAACAAACTTCTATGTAGGCATTGTAAAAAATTATAATAAACACACACAAAACTACCAGAATAAATATATCAAGTTGAGAATGACAGGGAAAATACACTTTCTCTTTAGTTAGGCCACCACTACGCAACAGAATATAAAATTCTCTGCCTAATCACAATACGTCTTTCTTTATGAAGACTTTTCGGGTGACATGGATGACATGACACGAGCTTTGCATCATATTATTAAACGCAGAAAATTCTAAATTAACTTGTACACACGACACACACAGTGTACAAAGAGTTTACAATGGAAAATAGACACACACCACATCACCACACCCCGTCGCCTTCTACTTTCTCTACTTTCTACACCAAACAATAACACAAATTCTAAAAGATATCTCTTGTTAAAAAGGATATTTAAAAAATAAACCATTATAAAACGGACATACCTAATACAGAGTAGCCTTAGGATCGAAGCACGTCTATTCACCGAATAACAACTCACCGAAATCAACTCATCGATAGAAACCCACCGAAAACACAACTCACCGAAACGATATCCAACCGAATACAACCCACCGAAAACAATTCGGTTAGGTTAATTTAGGTTAGGTTAGATTTAATTCGGTGAGTTGTGTTTTCGGTGAGTTGTGTTTTCGGTGAGTTGTGACTCGGTGAGTTGTGTTTTCGGTGAGTTGTGACTCGGTGAGTTGTGTTTTCGGTGAGTTGTGACTCGGTGAGTTGTGTTTTCGGTGAGTTGTATTCGGTGGCTTGCCTTTCGGTGATTTGACGTAGATCCCCTTAGGATATGTAACAATGCAGTGACGTTGACCAATTGACCCTACGTACGAGCTACGTGTCACAGTTTAAATTTAAGGAAGTATTCCGCTCTGTTTTTGACATGGCCTTAGAATGACCCTGTTGACCTTGACCTATTGACCCCATTTTTATGTTTAGTCTTTGTTTAGACCGTTTTAAAACGTGTACAAAATTTCAACCGTGTATCTCAACGTGTTCATGAGATGTCCCAGTTGACCACATTTTTGAACATAATGATCCTAATGACCAAATGGCGATGGCGCAAAATTTGAAGGATATACCTTAATCCGTTCAAAATGTATCGTGTCCAAAGACAGACGGATGGATGGACAGATAGATAGGTCATTTCTATACAAAGCAGCTATGCTACTCGGAACAAGACGCGTAAAGTATGTAAATCCTAAGAAATAAGCCATGGCAAAAAGCAGCTGCCTTTATTTATTGCCTTGCATAGTAGTGCATTGTTGTAGTACTTAGTCGGAAATGGCAGGGCCGTTTAGATACATTGCATTAGCTAGGTAGTCGTAATATTAGCGAGGAGAGAGAGGGAGAAAGAAAGAGAGAAAGTCATTGTGCTTGATAGGAATATGTAAGTGCAGTTTTGTTATATGCCAATAGTCTATGAATGCAAGGAAGGCATAAAACGCCATCAGCCAATTGCAATAAGGCATTGTCAAGAAGAATATGAATTTTGATGAAAAAGAATAGAGAGAAAGTACTTTTGTCTGTCTCCCTTTTCCATATCTCTGGAATCATAGAACATTTCCTACACTTCTACATTTTACTTATAGGAACAATGAGAAATGAAACTATTTCATTTCCGTCACACTCAATTTTCCCAGAGAAAGTTTTTACTTGGTCCTAGTGCACTAAGAATGTAGCCACACACACACAGAGAGAGGGACATACTATACTAAAGAGGATATTAGTCGTAGTGAGATGGGAAAAAAGAGAAAGCACAGCTTTCACCGCATTCCAAACGAGAGGGAAAAACAATTCTAAGACTTTCTCCCACTACAGGGTCCTCCTCCTGATTTCTGTGGCTGAGTGGAGGGTGTTGGTTAATATGAAAAGCCCTGCATAATCTATTTGTAAAGTTTCTGTTCCTTTTTTTGGGCATGGCATAGAATGGTGAAAGTGGACTAGAGAGAGAATCTGATCTGATGCAGAAAAGAATAGATAGGATTTGCGGGTGAAAGAAGGGAAAGGCAGCCACAGCCACCCACTTACAATAGATCTCTCTCGTCTCAAACGAGCTTAGCACAAAGTGCTTCTTTCTTTCACTTTCTCCCAGACTTTCTCCATACTATCACTATCCCCCTTTTACTATTTTTGTTTTGCCTGGGCTTATTTTTATGTTATCACTCGTAAGAAAACAGTGCTTTCACTACTTTCACCATCCCATCATAAATTGCACGAAACGAACACTCACAACAATCCGTTTGTTTTGATTTCAGCTTCACACTCCAATTCAGTCGACTAGCATCCATCTCTACATTTATATACTCTCTCTCTCGATCTCTTCTTATTTCTTGCATAAAACCCTATCTTACTTTCTCCACACAAAATTTCTATATGTAAACAGTGTTAATAATACGAATATTATGGAGGGATATAGCTACCTATTCCCAAGAAATATTGAAGAGCAGATAAAACGAGTTCTTGTAGTTGTAGCAAACCCTTGAGAAATATTGACTTTGGCTCTAGTTCGTTTTATTCAGCTCATGTTAGTCCTCGGAAGAGAGAGAGAGAGAGACGGAATTTGTACTCAGGGAAAATTGATGGACTACTTCCATTACTACTTACTTAGGTTACACACTTTCAGATGGAATTGCTCGTCATTCTAGTCCAGCCAAATGTCCCATAGCATTTCTATGCATTTACTCAAGTAAACATTGTAAAGCTTTGAGTATTTGTATCTTATCTAGAATTTCCATGTTTCCTTTCTCTCCTACTTTCCCTAGTCCGTTTAGGATGCGGGAAATACAATTCCGAAAAGTACACATGCCACATACAGGGTGGAAGACTAGAAGTAGCTTACCAGACAACTTTCTCCATGTACAACGTGCGTAAGAAATAACTTGTAGTACAACTTTCTCTAAGTCATTTCATATTTTTACAATAAATAGCTCACTAAAATTTCTTTCACACCTTTCCTTGCAAATTAGACTTTCACCACTTCACTTTTAGCTTCCGAGTGAAAGCAAAATTTGCCTGGAGAGGAGAAAAAATCTTGGCGAGCCATTTA
The DNA here is from genome assembly GCA_019776505.1 of Tomocerus nigrus. Classification (NCBI taxonomy): domain Eukaryota; kingdom Metazoa; phylum Arthropoda; class Collembola; order Entomobryomorpha; family Tomoceridae; genus Tomocerus; species Tomocerus nigrus. The sequence goes on from JABASI010001061.1 coordinate 26,151, forward strand.
GCGTAATATTTAATATGAACTAAAAATTTCATGGAGAAAGTTGTGCTACTAGTTACTTTTTACGCACACTATTTTTGCACCTTTAAAAACAATTAAACTTTCATTTACCTTTCACTTTCATAAAAGTGAAAGTAAAGGTGAAAATTAAATTTTCTGGAAATTCCATGAATACGATTTTGCAGGGCTGTTTAGAGGTAAAAGTAGGAAATGTGATTTCCACGGAGAAAGTTCTATGTTAAGTTACTTTTGGTGCACCTTGTAGATATAGAAGAGTATGCTAGAAGGAGATTTATCAAGAACAACACTAAGCCTACTTTGTTTGTATGAACAGTAAACAGGGACAAAGAGAGAGAGAGTTTTCTAGATTTAAGATTTGTATTCTGGCGTCTTTTGTTTTTGTGAGTGGACACGGAGTTGTTGTTGATTCAATTCACTTACCAATATCTTGTTGTTGTGCAATGGCAGCAAGATCGATGGGTGTGCCATTAATGACAAGTCCCCGGACACAGCCGACGAAGCCCTTGCGAAGAGACGCTGTCCAAATGGGCACAGGGTATAAGGAGTAGTGATCCAAGTTGCCGAGGCCGCCAATGTAGAGAAGACCATCGAGATCCAGACGAGTGCTTTCTCCTTTCGTATTGAAGTCTGTGGCCACATCGTCCACGTTGATCGTTCCTGAGCGCCCATTACGAGTCAGAGCGATTTGATGCCATTCTCCATCTCCGATGGAATCTGTCGTGGCCGGCACTCGCAAAGATCCCGTGCCCAAGTCCAGATGCAAGTAGATCTGCCCGTCCACCATCTCAATGGCGAAAAAGTCCCCCTGCTCCAAATTCGACTCATTAGTATTTAAATGGAAATTGCCAGAGAGAGACATAAAGAGTTCACACATAATTGCTTCCAAGACTTTTCTCTTACTTTCTCTTTTAAGATAGAATTAGATGCGAGACAGAATAATATCATCAAAAAAAGAGAAAGGGAGCGGTAAAGAGCGGCGAGAGGAACTATCTCCCCGACTGATACGAGAATCAGATGTGAAAAGTGGAAATGCTAATGAAGTTACACTTTCACTTTACTTTCTCCAACTACTTTCCCCCCTTAGATAGATGTGCACACAATGCGATCAAGACAATAGATATGAGGAAATGAAGTTTTAATGAACCTGTCCATCTGAAGAGCCACTTGCAAACAAAATCAGTCCATTTGGTTCCGTTGTTCTCACTTTTACAGACAATGAGCCCGAGCGTGAGGCATTCCAACTCGGCAGCACCTACGCACACAAAAATACATAAATGCATCACATTTTTTATCCTTTCAAATAAAAATTCATCAAGAATCAAATGCAAATTTCTTAATATACTCGTTAATTCATATTGAAATCAAAGAAAATTTTTGATTACACTTCACCATAATTTCGCAGGAATAACCTGTTCATCTATTACATCTACAAATTAAAATTGGATCCATTTTACTCTGTACATGTCTTTGAACCAACGAAATAAATAACAATTAATTAATTTTTATTTAGTTTTTAGTTTTCATAATGCAATTAAAAAACAAAATAGAAGTAAATACTCGCGTCGCAGGCTTTAATGACATAAATCATAATGCAAGCGTAAAAGACACTTTCGAAAAATATCCAAGAGGTAAACCAAGTATGAGACAGCTACTGAGCTTTTGGTGGTATTTTTATATGATTTGACCCCCATGTAAGCACCTAATTAATAAATAATCCTAAAATAATATTATATGTCACAGCTTCTTAGAATTGCCAAACAAGAGTTTTTCCCAGGATGGATATAACTATTAAATCGATATACTGATAACTTGCTGTGTATGTAACATTGTTCAAAATTATTGTCATTAAAAAACCTGTGACATGAGTATTAATCTTTTGTTTTTTAATAATTGTATAAGTGAAAAATAATTATTTATTTTTTATTTCATTGGTTCAAAGACATGTACAGAGTAAAATGGATTTAATTTTAATTTTCTGTTAATGCAAACGTACAGATTGTGTTTTACAAATTGTGCCATCACTTTACTCAGTTTCTTTAGTAAGTACTATAGTATCAATATTCCTAACGTAAACTTGTAAGTAAAACTTACCCTCCCTACATCAAACCCGCTCCTTCCATCTAGTGTTTATATTATTTACCTGGACCAGCTCAAGGCCAGTGTATGTTTGTATTGTGTTTAATAAGGAATGAGATGAAGTTGTGGAAGAAGGCTGAGAATAAGTGAGTGTAAAATAACTAATCACGCATAGCTCAAGGGTAGAGCAAGGGTGGCCTTAATCCTAAGTTCCAGGGTTCGATCCTTGGTGTGTGAAATTAATTTTTACACTCGGCTAAATCTCCTATATCCACAACGTAATGTCTTATACTCCTTTCA
>JABASI010001062.1:0-28544 GCA_019776505.1 Tomocerus nigrus
AGTCAATGTAGCATTATCTATTAGGCATTTAATTAATTGGACTACGAAAGAAAAGTTTGTCTTTGTATTGACATGTGCAAGAGCATTTATCGTGTATTTAGTCGAGTAGCTCGAGATTCTTGAGATCCATAATGCTAATACGTGTATAAAAATGGCGCATTGCATTCTACATAGAAAATGATGTTATGGAATAGCACAGGAATTTCAATTTCCACAAGTGAGCCAATTTTACTTTAAGTCCTTGATCCATTTTTAATTTAAACTCTGCATTTTTCATCATCCATGTCAGATTACTATCGTGGGCACCAACTGAAATGTTTTCAGTTTGTTGTGAAGTCATGCTCAGTCGTAGTAATAATGGTAGCACTACATATTACTTTTCTGCTCACTGTGTTTCCATATTACTAGCCTACCTGGCTGTGTCAGTAGTAAAGAGAGCTAATGCAAAAAACGATAGTGGTGTGCTGGTATACATAAGTAGTAGTGGAAGTAGTCTGACAGAGAGTAAATGTACTTTTAGACATAGGTACGTACATGCACACACTACACAAACAATGCATTAAATCTCACAGATATAGGTAGCTGTTGTGTCTAAGCTAAAGGTGTAGTGCAACCCTTCAGCCTATTTAACCATATTAATTTAATGCATTTACAAGAGCAAAAGCAGAATACTACACTACATTAAGCATTATATTATCCATAATATCGTTGCGGTTATCGTGTAAAGCAGGATAACAATGAAATGGCTCAATAGTGAAATTCATTGCTTGCATGTTGCCTCAAATGGCGAATAACTGCTTTTCCCTATCGTAATAATAATGCATTACGCTTTGATTTCACTATAATATTATATTCACCTGGCGATCTCCTCAAGAGTTGGGATCGCCATCTCACATCCATCTTCATTCATAACAATTTCAAGCTAACGAGGAAACTAAATATTTTAATGGTTTAATTAGCTACATTGTTTGCGGGGTTTTACATAAACTCGAATTTATTTCAACCTTCGAAAATGTATCTTCCTAGACTAAGTCGTTTATAAATTACAGAATGCGGCCGGATTTTATGACAGAAAAGATCATTTCAATATTAGTCTTTATTTTTATTTTTATGTAGAGAGAGAAACTTTAATGTAAAAGTGAGCGTTCCCAACTCTTGTGATTGTTGATCCGATGTTAATGGAGTTATATCATTGTGTTTAGTTCTGCGTATTGCCTGCTCTCTATTTTCTGTAACTCAAATGCTTGGTAGCAGTCAATATCAATAAAACGAGCTAGGCATTTCATTTGCATAGTGTTTAGTGCTCTGACGTTTAGTTTAAACGACTGTGCTATGATAATTTATATTAAACAGACAAAAAGTAGGATTCCAATTGCCATCATTGTAATGACCTAACAATTCTTTGACTCTACTCTCTGAGAGCCCCACACTTCATGTACATTATTCGTTACTGCATCCTAAGCTACACGTATTATTTTTGTCCACCTATATGTTTTCCCCATATGGCTTACAAACGTGTAATCAATGTCACTGTTTCATTTCACATGTTCAATTATAATAGAAAAGTTCAAAACACAATTCTCGCTTTTATTTTCATTGTTAATAATTTCATTATTATTTAGACAAGCAATGCTAGCTCTTTCTCAATCCAATAGCATAATAATCAGACAGAGCTACTCTTTTACGCACAATTTTCAGTTCATCAGTCAGTTGTAATTGTTGGAATTGGACTAGAGTTATGTAATGCAGCCCTGACTTCTGACCTGAGAATTAAAACCTGGCGTGTCTCTCTATTCAGTTGGCATTATTATTTCATATTATTATGCCGTACACTTGCCTTTGAAGTTTGTTTTGTATTGTTTATTGTTTTAAACAAAATTCTTTGAGTTATGCATGTAATGGTTTAATAGTGTTATTAGTGTGCATGGGCACATTACACACATGAAATGTAAAATGCCCCTTGAGTCGCCTTGAATTTTTATCATACAATCAAAATAATAAATTCTTCCAGGGTACCTATACTTAGGCATTACGGCATATCACACATAAATAATCCTAGCTCAGATCTAACATTGAGTTACACTCAGGCTGAAAGCTAAATACGTTGTAAAAGAGAAATAATAATGATAATATTTTTACGATGACAACTGTGAGTTAAGGAATATTAGTGAATCATGTCAAATTAAGGTTGGCAAGAGTGGCAATGCACATGCTTTTATTGTATAATGTTGTTGGCGATTTGGCTATAAAGGTGGGCGGGTTATGCATAACACATAATTATACATGCATAGTAAATATAAATCAGAATGGTTTCGTCAAAACATCATTCAGGGATGCATGCAAACACAAATCATCGCCGACTAACCCTTTGGTACCTGTTACATTCTTACAGACAGAATTATCTCTGGCTAGTATAGGCATTTAATTTATCACAGGGCCAATGCAATAGGAAAACATAGAAATGATACTATAGGACTAGGAAGAAGAAGTATAACCCTTGCCATGATATATTCAGATTAAACAATAGATGAGGTGAGGATGAGCATTACATTAAATCTCTCTTGGAAAATATAAATATCTATACGAGTATTTATTAGAGGACTACTACAAAGTATTTAGTTTTTTCATGACTTAATGCAATGCTAGATATTAGAATAATAACACAGCACTGTGGTAGTGCCTCCCTCCCTTTATATTTAATATATCTACACTACGGCAGTAGGTATGTATGTAGGAAGAAGAGTCATAGTCATGATCAGCCAGGGATTCATGTATGTAGCTAAACGAAACAAAAGCAAAGTGATTAAACTGATGGAGAGAGATGGAAGTGATAAGGGAGCGAAGGAAACAAAAATAGAATTAGCTGATATTTAACTTGAGGCTAAGGCTAGCGAGGTGAATATCAATGATAGATTATATCACGAATATTATAATCAGATAACTATATCATAAAATACTCTGCGCTTCATGCGATTTTAATCTGTTGCCTTTGAAACTTTGCAATGCATAAATTTTCTATTCGTTTGATGAGATTTGCACTTTAACTCTAATGTTTCTAGCACTTGTTAATGCTTTAAAAGCCGTGTACACTCTGTATATGTACTAGGTACTGTGATTGTGATAATTAGACTTACATTTATTATTTAGAGATATTCTATTAAATGCATACTAAACCAAGTCGATCTTTTATAATGCCTAACAATTATTTATATCTATTAAATCACTATTTTACGAATGACATCAATGTGATACATAATCAATACCTGAATACATTTGTGCATCAAGTAGTAGCCTAATAATAAGTGTAGAAATTAAAATAATCATATTCCCATCTGCCTTTTATGTAGGTATGTAATGATTTGCAAGGATGGTTGTATAATTTGCATGTTGTTTCAATGCTTACATATTCGGTTATTGCAGGAAATGTAACAGATTATAATGCAAACTACTTTAGGGTTTACGTAGCAAGTAGTTATAGCTTCTTTGAGATAGTATCAGCAGTGGAATCAAATAAGGACGAATTTAGCCACAGATAAGTTATTATTGGATAAAATAGAAACAGAATTTGAAACGTAGCATTAAAAGTATTAGTATGGTGAGCGTAATTCCACCCAAAACAGTAAGTGTGTCTTAACACAATGTGAAAATAGTTCAATTTTATATATAACGTGCAATTAGGGATTTCTATGTAGGTAGTAAGCATTAGATGGTTTAATGGTTTGTTACACTAGATAGTAATAATATTAGCCATTATAATATTGTGTTGTGGCTGTGTAGGCCGAAGAACATGTGTGATTGGTGATACTAAGTGTTAGTTTGGTACCTGGAGCGAAGATGTGCATTATTATAAATAAATATCAATAGCCATGCATACTCATATTGTAGTAGTGTCTTAAAAGCTGCAAAGTAAATAAGATGTGCTCAAAAAGTCTTGAAAAATGTGCTTGGAGATAATAATATAATAGAGCGAGCCTCACCCGCATCTATATACAGTATGCATTTAAAAAGTCTGTTATTGAGTTGGCTAGTGAATATAATGCCTTCTTCACAAAGACGTAGTTTCCTGTCGTTAAATATTAGCATCATCTCTGTGTTTGCATGTATGTGTAGATGCCATGGCTCGTTTAGCACGCGCTGCTCTGTCCTAAGCTTTTTAAATAGCTCTCTATGGATTATCGTGCAGCACCTTTAAATTTCAGACTCTTGAGATAAAGTTGCACCTTGCACTCTCCAAATTAAGTACAAGAGTGCTTATTCCGTATTCCTACTCTCATATAGTCATTTCGAATAGTACAATGGAGATTCATGACTAGAATTCAAAATTGAATCCTCATCGAACTCCGTACTACACGAAATTCCTATTGAACCGATGCACAGTCTTATTTTCGAGCCTATTTAAAACCTTTGAGAAGGCTTACTTAACCCTAATAGCCACAGAGTCTTTCTTCAGCCTCTTGGTTGCCCATATTTTATAACTATCATTTTTTAGCTGCTACATGTAGTAAAAATAGTATAGAAGATTAGTCATTCACCTTACGGATGCCAGCAGTTAATGTTTATAATATTATGCACGTACACAATGTCGATTGTTGTATAATAAGACAGGAAAACAGAGCTGGGGCCAACTCAACTATTTCATTGTAGATGCTACTAATTTCATCTTTCATTTTAAAAGCCTTTAAAAACATTAGTTAACAAAGCGTCATCAAACAAAAAATGAATAAATGTCTAAGGTACTTTGTTTGTATAATGTGCATCTGTAATCTGTATGGATCCTTACCGGCTTGTCGTGTCTAAATTGAGCTTGTTACGTAATTTGGCAATGACAATGAAATTAATGGCTGAGCTTTTCTTTCGTTAAAGATTTGCAACACTGCAAAAGGCAAGAAAGTTGTAAGGTCATATGAAACTGCCCATCATCATATTTATAATCCCAGACATTAATTTAGATGTTATATCAAAGGCTAAATTCATAATTCATTACTGCCTCATTTTAACTTGCAAGGTTTGCGTTGCGCTTTCTCGTCATACTTATTTAGTTACAATCACAAAGATGCAATTAGACTGTCATTACATCGCACATTGTATATTTTTAGTTGTAAAAGTCTTAAACATTATTACTAGTAATAATGTTTTTTAAGATTTTTTCTGGGTTGTCATTTACGAAAAGTGAGTCATAAATCTTGCAATGTTAAATATTAACTCACTACAAATGTTTTACCAAGTTTATAAGGAACGTATAATTACATTGAGTGGTATAATTAAAATCATTAAAGATATATGGCATAGGTAGGTACTCGAAGATGAGAAAGGGTCGACAAAAAAGATGTACAGTTACTAAAAAGTGCAGCAGGGATTGCAGAAAGGGATAAATTACTGTTCACAACTGTATAGGTATTGTGGCAGTGGAAACGAATACGTGGCTAAGGGTTGCTAAATTAAATTCTTTTTGTTTTGGAATGGAAAGCAAATTATTAATTTTGGATTACAGGTGTAGTTGTTATGTAGTTCTGGTAGGTATGTCCTGTTGTTAAACCAAACGAGAAGAGATATCAATCTGTCTGTTTTTTATAACTTGCAGATCAACTTAAAAAGGAAAATCTTATTATACAGGTGTTTGCACATTCAAATAGATATCTCAATCTCCCTTTATTTTTGCGCCCAATATTTTCAGTGTCTTAAACCTTCGTGCATGAATTTCCCGTTCAGGCAAGATCATTTTCATGACTTTTATTTCCAAAATCTTTAAAAATTTAAACTTTACAATTCTAGTTCTACTATTAGAAATCTAAGTCTCCATTTGTCATACGAAAATTAAATAGCTTTAAACACTTTGAAATAGTTTTCATCGAGTAAGGCCTGTAAGATTAAAGTATAAAAGATTTTTTTGCAAAGCATCTAGTATTTGGGCAAGGGTTAAGCGCAAAGCAAAGTTTGTGTAATAAAACTAATTTTCGATATTTTAAAGTGTAATTCCTGTGGAAAATAAAAACCAGAAGCGTCTGTGAACGTTGAATGAAAAACTGTCGATAAAATTCCTGGCCTCAGAACAATGTTTATTCGTCGTCACGCTTCCTCATCTTCTTTTTACAGTGTACACACAGAGTACAGAACTAGTCTAATGTCCTGTCTAGTATTATTTTATGGCAGTATATCAGGCAGACACATCCGAGAATTTCACACTATATAAATTGCTGTAAATATTAAGAAAATTCGTCCATTACTATATGAATGCAAACCTATTGGCTACGTACATTTGCATAAAATCTATGCATGCCTACGTAGTATTTGGTTTAGTCGCTTTAGGTGGTATTCATAATCTATTATGCCGTAATCCGAATATTATATTTACTCGTATTTACACTTTATACTTTACTTTTACATAAGCATCCCTTTACATTTGCATTTTAGAGCAATTAAATGATCTTGAAAATTGCTATGGTGTAAGTTATGAGTAATTATTAGAGCATTTACGCATTAACACACTCTAAACAAAAGTGCCCTTTAGCAGAATGTATTGAACTTTTTTGTTTTTAATTTTTATTTAGTCTTTAGTGCGACATAAACAACAAAGTGTACATGGAAGGAGAATTTAGACGTGTGTAGGTGTCCCTATTTGAAATGAAATCCAAGTGAATAAGCATTTAGAAGCAATAGATATACTGAGGAATGTAACCCAGTCTTGTATTGGTAATGTGTACTAGATAGACATCTGAAAAATGGGCATCTTATCAACAGATTTATACTTATTTGCCTATCACATGATGCGATACTTTTCACAAAGTGTATCTACATCATTCTACATATATATTATATATTTATATAGATGAATATACAATATTGTTATTTACATTTGAGTCTAATGTAAAAATACAAGTGGGCAAATAAGATTAGTGCTTAGGTTGCTAAAATATGTCGTTTGATGAGGATAAGAACGTAGAAGTGGCTACGAAGGAATAATATTGTTTGTTGAGTGAGGATGGACGATGGAAAAGAGTTGCGTCGACATTAAGCAAGTAGTACCTAGATATTATGATGATAGCGTTTGTTTCTGTGAGTCAAATGAAGAAGTTGAGTCAAGTGAGATGAGAAGAACGCAATATTATCTTGAAGCTGAAAACAACAATCTGGTAGATGAATGTAGATGTGGAGAAGAAAGAAAAGTCTTGTCTTCTCTACTCCGTTACAGAATGAATTTACATACATGCATAGCTATAGGAAACCTGTGCATATTTGCATATTATTATTATGTGGTTACATCTAGACTCTGCCTTTGGACGTTATTACCAGAGACGTGTAGTATACAGATAATAAGTGGCAGAGTTCTTTCTGGCTTGCCACATTATATAATCGACTGTATTATTACTGCGAGTATTAATCTACGAGTGTACATATGTAGAGATGTTAGATATTTTTATGACGAAGGAGGAATTGAAGTAAGTAAGTTAAAGTGAGAGAAAGGTATGGAATGGAGAGAGGGGGGGGGGGGGGGAATATAAGATTAGCTTATAGCGATGATCTATAGAGATTGCATTGCATGCCATCATTCAGCATTTATAGGATTCCATCAAGATTGCATGTAGTGAGGATACGCGTTTGTAAGCCAGCTAACGAAACTAAACTTGCCATTGACTTCGCTTGAGTTGCAATATTAAAGAACATGATCCTGGCTGTGGTAATGTTATGTTGTGATAAGATACGCCATTGAATCCTGCATTGGGATTCAATTCTCAGTTGTGTCTGTGTGTGAGTACTTGTGAGCAGAGATGAGCTACCACATGATGTAATAGCATTGATAACTAAGTAAAACACTTATTTACTCAAAACAACAATAGATATCCGTATAGCTGCACTACACTTTGTACACAGACAGATACGAATGCATAATAACTCTCATCTCCATCATAAAACAGAGCTCTGTCTTTCAGTGAGGAGCTAGCTCTTTGCATTTAACTCTTAAATACGTACATTAGTACCTATTCTTCTAATCCTAATCCGCAATCAAATTAGTTTCGTTTTGGTTTGACTCACCTCACTCACTTAAAAATCTCTTAGCTTGCTGCTCCTCTGTAGCTAATAAAGCTACACACACAAGTTACACACCTACGTGATGTAATGCCATAGCCTCTCTACCTTGTAACTATATTAGCTATTTCACTTGTCCGTTCTATTATTTAAGTCTTAAAAATTAAAGTTGAGTAAATGGACGTGTATTTATGTATCTAACATAGCACACACATCTTCCTTGCGCTTTCTTAGCCAGAAATTCTCCTTTGCGTACGCAAAGATAATTGTTAACTCATTTATATGGAGTAAAAATAGTTAGAGCGCTATAAAGCATAATCCCCGTGCGTAGTAAACAGTAAATTGGTTGGTAGTGTGTGTAAGGGAAGGATGATAGGTCGGATAAGCGTATAAAATATTTGTTTCCGTTCCTTAGCGTACATCTTCTTTTCTGCTTTGCTTGCTTTTTTTAATTAACCAAGCTGAGGCAACTGTTCCGCTATGGTTTGGCTTGGCATGTGTTTGTTGACTTGGCCACTCCATTCCACACCACTGGGCTCATTTCTAATTATACCTTCCGATGTCATTACGTGGTCAGCATCAATCATTACTGTAAGGAGACCAAAAGGCTCTATAGACATTCTGACGAGCTACAGACTGCACTTATTTATGTATTTCTACTATGTCGTTAAAATAACAGTCAGTCTGACCATCTTCGCACACTAATCGTGAACTGGCAATGAGCAATCCCTTCTCTATAGTCTCATCCTTCAACATTTAGCTGACACATTATTAGCTATATGTCCTATGTCTACCTTATAGGCATCTTCTTGGCCACAATCAAAGTCTGCCATATCTTGACAAACTGTCTCGATTTGAATATTTTATACTCGTTCCTTCCTCTTCACAACACTATAAAATTATTTACTGTATAAATGATGGGATTTCCCATTTTATACACTGAGATAGTACGTTAGAACAATTGTACGATGGTTTACATCATTTGAAAGACTTTTGTGTGGTCTAATCCAATGATTTTTTATGGATTACGTAGTAATAGTAGTAGTAAAAATAGTTCTTTTCAATAATAGGAAGATATTATATACTATTCCTTATATATTGAGTTATATATTGGCTATAAATTTTGTTGCCAAAAACATTAGTAAGATTCAGTAACTGAATTAGCATTTGACTTCATGATTTATTTTGAAAGGGGTTTTCTGTACTGTTGAGTATGAAGTTAATTAAAATTAACCAGTCAATCAGATTGATAATAAAATAAGTGTAAGGTGGAGTTGCATATGAAATTCAGTTCATGATTGATAATAAACGGTTGATTGGTTACGTTAGCTTTCAATTTAATTCCAATCAGCCTTTCTTCCGCACTGTTTCTCGTTCCAACTCAGCCAATTAATAAGAAACTGATAAACATGACACATGTTAGCTGAGATTCTTCATCCAACTCTCTAAAGGCTTTGGGATGTGATCAGAATTTTAAAATAGGAATGTCGAGTTACATCCCCTGAATATTAATTTGATTCAAACGTTTAGTATTTGCAAAGAGCGATTACACCAAACGCCTAGATAAATTCTCCAGATTGAATTTACGGAGTCTTAAAAATGGATATTTTATTTTTAATAGCCGGTATGTTTAGTTTAATGGCCATCTTTTGACTATAAGAATGCTATTGCCGTAATCACGTGTTGATAAGTAGAATTTAAATTATTGCTGCTTCGCCTCGTCAACTGCCACACTTCGCCAACTCGAAACAGTACAGTACTGTTCTAACTAAGTTCTCGACTAAATTAAATATATTCACCCGACTGAGTACTCAGGATTTTTGTGGTTCAAGTGGTTACCTTCGCTACACTGCAAAATAATTGTTAGCGAATCTATTTTTAGACAAATTTTATGCAGCTAATATTACTGCAGTTAAATGTGCGGGCACACTACAAAGACCTAGGCGCTATTAATATTTGAGCGATTAAAATATTCAGACTTTGTTATGATGAACAGTTAATAGTTTAAGTGTGTCAACATGATTAGGCGATCTATACACTCAATGTAGTATTATCTACCTATATAAAATACTTTGTCGGTCTATAATGTTTTCAGTTCAAAATGTTCATCTTAATTTAATTGTTTACGAACGTTAAGGAAATATTTAATTAAAAGATGTGACTGACGATTAAGATAACCTGAACTACCAATGTACTATTTCTACACAATTTGCTATCTTTCTAAGTAGGCACGTTCCTGTGCTGACATCCTCCCCACTCAAAACATATCTTGGTTGAGAATTGAAAGTGAATTTTTGATGTGCATTAAGATTAGGATTCACTCGATTAAATGACAATCGTCGTCATAAAGGTGTCAGTCTCATGTTTAACGAAATATGTCTCTTTGCTTAAATAGTATGTTCACGACGTTGAGTCTATTTCCTCCATTAAGATGACTAACGCCCATTGCTGTTGGTTGGAGGGAAACATTAATCTAAAAGCTACAGTTGAGATCATGGCGCTTTGCGTAAGGTCGCTAATTATAATGATAATTGTATTCGAAAAGAAACGGTTGTGAAAAAGCCATTGTTATTTATTAGCATTGATTTAAATATTTGACTGATTGATTAGCAAGTGAGGTAGTTGACCCAAGTGCTTTCGATTTACAGATACAATATTCTTCTTATGACGCATTCCTAATTAATGCGTAATGAGGTCGTACGCTTTTCAGACGAATAATAGAATTTAGCAGTTACATATATATGGTGTAAATTAAAAAACTGTCTGGCACATTTAAGAAGAACAATGTGTAAGGATTATTGGTAGTGGATTGGACATTGGATGACGTCATGAGCTTCTAGCAATAAAATCATTGTCAAGGGCTAAATAGTACAGTACCTACACAGAGTACAGTAAATAAGATGGAGGAATGAAATTCCAAAAGACTGCAAGTGAAGTGTGAATGAATGAATGTACAGAAATTTGGAGTAGGTAAACAGAGAAACGAGACGAGGGAGTAGTACCACAGTACCAGTACCTACATAATATTATTATTGTTCTCAATGCGTCTGCTAGGAAGTGAAGACTCACTTTAAAAACACTGTGTACTGTGTACATTGAAAAATGTATTAGAAAAAGAGACAACACGACTCTGTCTGTAATAAATGCTACGTTCGGCTAAACGTATAGGAAATCATATAAAATAAGATTTAAAAGAAGATGATGGCTGAGAGAGGGAGGTCTATGCATCTAATAAAGATGCTTATGGTTATCGTATGGAAAGACAATTCCTCACTATGCAATTTACAATCAGGGAAAATCAATAGTAAATGCCGAGGCGAAATACTGTAAACTAATCACGTTACCTACTCCATGTACATACATACATCCTTATACTAGTATAATAATAATATAATATATAAATATAAGTATATAGTCAATAATAAATACAATAAGCCTAATGATAATGTGAGTATGATCTGTAGGAGTTGTTCTAGTCTCTTGAGATACAATGTTGTATTAGTTGTTGTAGAGTCTGTCGGAGGACTCCTAGGAACCAATAGAGCAACGCAACAATTTTCAATGAAATGCATCAACTGAGCTCTACCTGTTTAAATGGACCATCAACATACATAGCTAATATATCCTCAAGGGTGTTATTGACCTTTATTCTTTCATCTACAGAAATTATTTTCCCACCACCATACATATCAGGCAGAGTGAATAGAATGTATGTGCAGAGAGAGAGAGAGAGAGAGAGAGAGAGAGAGAGAGAGAGGGATATGAGGAGAGGCTGCTGCTGCTACGTAGACTCAGAACCAGGTGAGACGAGTGAAGAGCCATAAGAGGCAGGCAGAAGAGCAGGAGCGTCCCTCCTCATCTTCTTCCTCCGTCTCAAAATTCATTCCATCCTTATTTTCCACATCTCTGAGCTGAACTCTTCTTTTGTATAGGATTCAACGAGTGGGGCTTGCCTTGCCATGAAAAAAAATTGCACTTGCTTCACCACTTGTTATCTCTCCATTCCCTACACACTCTCGTCTCGTACATACTTATGTAGTAGTTACTATGTTTCTCGATGTTCCTTATTTACTACTACAACTTGCTCTTACAAGTTACTACTTTGTGACTTAGCTGTACAAGTGTACAGACAGACGTAGAAAAGCAGAAACTGCTCGACGTGATCACAACTCCACGGAGTTGTATTAAATCTACGTGTATAATAGTGAATTAAGTATAGAGCAAGATTTTCCTGTGAGTAACAGCATTGGATTCATATAATTCAAAGCCTGACTTTTGGCCATTTGACGAGGAGGTTAGCTTAGCTCTGGCTATTTACTAGTGCAGATATCTATGGACTCAAGTACAAATAGTAGTAGTTAGTAGAGAGTAGAGAAAGGGCTGTAGATCACTACAGGTTTCTTCAGCAATGAAACTATGTGGCCAGTAGTCCTAGTTAACTCCTTTGCAATTTCAGCTTGCCAGATATTTATCGTTTTTTGGCTAATCTATCGCTACGGAGACTACATTTACAATTAGTACACGCAGACACACACACACTTACCTAAATAATATCCATAGAGTACACAGAAACTGACGAAAAGTGTTATCTAGCTCCAATGTACACTTCGGATATTATATTTCTATTGAAGAGATGAAGGGAACTTGTTCCTACACCAAACGACCAAACCAAGAAGACATAGTTTGAATACCTGTCTTTCTTTTGCATATAGCCCAAGTAGTTGCATAGTATTTAATAGACATTCCACATGCACCAGCACAAAACATCCATCCTCTCTCTCTCTCTCTCTGCATCTAACGACGACTACTAAGGCCTTTGGTTTTGGTTCCCTTTGATTACTAGGAAGAAAGAGCTTAGAGGTTCTCAGGATTTTCTGTTGCGAGGTTGCGACTCCTTTCAAACGCTACTTATGCATTCGGCACAACGTAGAAATACTTTTCATATACATAGTCCTATACTTTTTATTGCCATTAGGATTTACTATTAAATAGTGAGCTAATAAGGATTGAAAGAGCAAGGGAAGCCGACCTACCGACAACCAACCATCGTAGAGGCAATAAAAGAAGACAACTTAAAATTGAGAGCTACACGTTAGGATTTAATTGCTCGTTTTTAATGGATATGCATATCTGTCATTATGTTGATATTCCTTTCAAAATGGGCTGCAGTGTGCCAGTGACTGTACTTATGAGAGTATTTAGTCCTTTTATATTATAGCTATAAAAATATCGGACAATGAATGCGAAGAGCAGTTAGCAGTTTTTCTTTCCTTCGACTATAAGTACAGCTATCTTCCTCGTATTCATGGAGAGAGAGACTTGTTGAATGAGCTAGAGATTTATAACTAGGAGGAGAGTGGTAGACAGAGAAGAATCTCTGAATCAAATTGACTTACTGTAGTGCACAAGATGCATCTTCGTTTTTGCAGAAATCATTGCATGGCCATGTTAGAGAAACATTGTAGCTTCAGCACTAAATAGGTACAGGCTATGATATTATGAATGTTGTTGGCTGAGGGAACTTTGTACAGAGAGAGAGAGAGAGATGAAGATAAACTCCTCATTCAGTTACTTACTCTGATGATGAGTCACAGAAGACAGAGAGCCGAAGGATTAGCTATCTATCTGCCTTTAGTCTGGCACTAGCCTGAAAACAAGACGAGAACTCTAGCAAAAACCATGCAGAGGCATTTGCAAAATGGGATTCACGTTCTATTCCTTCCACTACTAGAGAGATACCGTATGCTTTGGGCTAAATCCCGGCCTCACCTTCTACCTGTACGTACCTTATCACTTTATATCCCTGCCAATTCCAAATTCTTACAAGAATTCATATTTTCATGCTCAATCCACGCCCCTTCTGCACTAAACACTATTTTACATATTTATTCCAAAACTATGTATTTAACGTTTTTACTCGAAATGTTCCATGTTTTCATAATACGTAGATATTACTGGGATTTAAAAGGTTAATTTCTCTAATTGGGCTGGTTAGAAAATGTTAAAAATTTATTATAGCCCAAACGGTAGATAAATAGTGGAGAAATGAAGACTGTATTCCAAAAGAAATTAATATTATTTGGTACAAAGTCACTAAAGTCAGGTAGGAGATTAGTGTGTAGGTCTGTTGCAAGTTTTCATAGAGTTGTTGTATCTGCGTATCACACAATCCACGACAATAGCCTACGGTGAAGCATAAAACAGTGAGCATTCTTCTTAGGCTGTGTGACTAAGTGGCTCTCCGACTCGAGTTAACTCGACTACCATTTCAGATAAATCCTCTATTCACATTGTCTTGTCCCTCTGTCTGCTTTATTGTTACTTGCTTACGGTATAATCTCATCTCGTGATTTGATTCGCCTTCCTATCCTAATCCTTTTTCTTCCGTCTATCTCCCTACTCCATATTAAACATTACAACTTACAACTAATCTGCAAACATCTTGGCCAACCTAGTCAACATAATATCTGTAGCTAGTCGTTCGTGCTGAGCAATATCAAGCACAATGCCACTCTCGCACCTTAAAGCCCAATATTGTCCATTATTATTCTGTCCGTCAATATCTGTAATCACTAACTAGCCTCAGCATTAGCTCTGCTGCCAATTTAACTATGCAGTAGTAGCACTTTGTGCAACTCTATCAACATCCATTCAATAATACTACAACTCCTCTGTCAGTTTTGCAAACCTTCGTTGCAGATTTAGCACTTACCTCTCACTCTAAGAAAATTTTTGCACAGATTAGTGTTTCTACTCGACTGTTTCATGTTATCTGATATCACCGTGTTTTATTAATACTTATTAGTAGGCAGATAATACTTTTTTACTCCAACTTTTCTTACTACATATTTCATTATTATCTATACACCACTTACAACTATTCCTTTTTTTGCTACATGTGCCAATGTGTACTTACAACTTCTGAGCTCTATGTTGCTCTAGTATTATCCCTCTTTCTACAGCACATAAATACATTTCCTTTCAAAATCATGTATGCACAAGGTACACTTTTACTAGAGACACGAGAAAAAAATAAAGCGATATCAAACTTATAATATTTAATAGGCATAATTTTTATACACTTTTATAGTGTGTATGTTTATGCCGTGTTTACGCTGATTAATTACAATAGTGTACAACTAACGAGAAATAGTACTCAATGAAAATGATAACTATGCTGTTAATATTAGCCATTACAAATCATAATATTTTTGTCGCACATGCTCTCATATTGCTTTTGATAAATTATAGCCAATTGTATTTATTCAAACGGACTTTATCAACTTGGTCCCATTTTACGCTTATTTTTTTTACTAAGTATTGCCAATATCACTGCAACGGCTTTATAAATATTTAATTTAAAGATGGATGTTTTATTATTAGCAATTTTACGCGCGCAGATGCAATTACAACTACACAAATCCATAATGATACCAATATTTTATTGGGTGAGTGATTGAGTGAGTAGCTAGAAGAAAATACTTTTATACTGTATAAGGAAAGCAGTATTATTTTATCTGTATGTGGAGTGGAGCGTGGACCTTTAAGGAGTGGACATAAAATTCGACGTTATTGCATAACTGTAGAGATAAATAGCAGAAAATAAGAATTCGACGAATTAAATGAAATGGATTTAAAAGAAAAATATGCAATTGTAGCAGGGCTTGTTTGAAGCAGAAATTGTTATATTTTAAGTTCTCATTATTTACGAGTGTTGCTATCCGTTCCACCCATGTAATTCCCTGTTTCTTTATTTTACTTTGTGTCTTGTAATGTTGTGTATGGCTTTGTTGTCTATTCGGTGTGCCTTTGAGACTTAACGATCTCTCCTAAACTCCTAACTATCTATTTGTACGCTGTGTTTTCAGCTTTTGGTCTTATTGACATTTTCTGTCTTTTGTACTTATATGGCATTAGTGCTGTACTAACAGCGTTTAGATGCTTTTACAAATATAAAATGAGAATTACAATCAAAATTGACGTTGCACCTTGCACCTAATAGAGGGAGAAATGGGTTTGAAGAGTAGCTACGGCTACAGGTGAATAGCTGTGAGTGTATGTTTGGCTAGGGGTATACTTGGCATCCCATTAACAATAACTATATCAGAATGTTCGTAATGTTCTATTGAATTAAAACCAACAATTGCACTTTGTTGTTCGTCGCACGTAAATGAAATCTGTCCACATAAAGGGATGGCAGTCAGCTAGAGAGTATTTACTATTTACTGCGAGCCTTATTGTTGCTCCATTGCACTGCACTACAGTGAGAATAATGAAAATAATGAATGGCAGTACACGTGGGCTTATTTTTCCTATTCTGTTACCTCTAAGGAAAATTTCGCAACTTTTTCTCGTTTTATCGCAATACAATTAGATGCAATTATGCATTGTGTCTTTTCGTGGCGGTAGTTTCTTGCGTATTTCACACACAGCCTCGTAAATATAATTATAATATTATTGGACTCTCTGCTCTGGAATCCTATGGGCTCTTAATGTCGCTCCTGTTCATTCTTTACTCTTGACTCCCAAGTATAGCCAACATAATGATAAATTATTGTTTATATGTTTTAATGGCCTTTGCAACATTCAGTTCTATCAGACACATAAATAATACTATTCAGAAAACAGACTATGCGGCTTTATTCCATTTACCTACACTTTATTCATTGAGTACATAAAAACCATTTTTAGTCCAAATTAGCAAAATCGAATACTTTCTCACTCCAAAATGCAAACTATTAGCTCGCAACTGTTTTAAAAATTACTTAGTAATTGGAAGAATTGTAAGAATTCATTGATTTCTATTAAAGTTATGCAGAATTTCGCTGGCGACAGGCTAATTGCTATTAACAGTCTCATAAATAACAACTTTTTGTTTTCTAGAGCAAGATAACTGTATTTTGCATGGTGTAATTTAAACAAATTGGATGTAAGAGCAATCGACATTTTGTGTAAATAAAGTGCGCTATCGATTTATAATGATTAGAACGCCTCCACGTTCTTGTGGTGGTTTATAATTTTCAATTAAGAAGAACAATAGCTAACAATACACCTTTCTAATAAGAAAATGTTGGACAATTTATTAGGCAACATGGATTTCGTTACATAGTTTACGATCTGTGAAGTTGCCAATAGTCTTGTCGGCTTTTTTCAATTAGCCCTCTGAAAAGAGCAGTTTATTTACGTTCACAAGCTGTTCTCCTTGTTTTACTCTTAATTATTTGTTTCCTGAAGAAACCCAACGACTTTTTTCTGTGAATTATTCACTCAACACCTGTATAAGGCACCCATGAGATTATTTTCAGATCAGAATGAGATATTCCCTTTCATTAATCAAAAGGTTTCTCTGTGAGTGAGTGAATGAGTGAGTGAGGAGTTGTGTGAGGATAATAAGCTGTGTGAACAATGGTGTTCGTTACTTGATGAAAAGGATTTGGAGCATTTTCCAACTGATTCACTAATTAAATTTATTTTGTCTTGTTTCAGGAATCAATATGCAACGTATACATCAATCGGCCAACATACTCAGTGAAATCATTAAGCTGTGAATGAAGTAATCTCTCGCAAAAAAAGGATCCACTCAGAAATTCGTCGGTTTGTCAGAAAGAAGACAAGAGAGAAGTTTGAAGAGAAGATGGAAAAGTGTTATTAGTCATTTATTTGGAAGGATTGACAATCTAAATTAGAAATTGAAGTGTATAGTTTGGATTTTGAGTGAGAGATTTGCAAAGAGTCTGGCTGGGGTGTATTTGTCGTATGATTTGCTGAGAGACAGTGCAAAGAAAGAGTGAGTTAATAAAAGTAGCAATGTATACAGATATTTGAAAAATATCCAATGAATAGCTAAATGTATTTGGTACAACTAACTAGGAAATTGAATTGCAGTGTAATGTAAAATAGGAATCTAGTAAGTACATCGATAGTTACACACTTAAGTAGATATTTACGTACTTACTTACTTACTTTAAATAATGATGATAAGCAAACAAGCCAGTCTCAATCGAATGCTTCGCGGTAGGCACGTTTGATTATTTTGTACTACTGAACATTACATATATACCTTACTGACTATGAAAAATATTGAATTGTAATGTGGCAAGCAAAGAAAAATTGCCAGGTAATCTAACTGCCTAAAGAACATTACAAGAAAATATTTCTATCTACTTTATCTTCTTTCATTCATTAACATTATCTTACATGTTTTGGTTAAATGGTAGTTGGAACTTACAAAAATTGCAATTTATATCATTGTAAGCATAAAGCAACGATGCAGAGTACTTCCTACAGACAAACCGATAGCTAAAAGGAACAATAGTAGCTACAGCGTCGTAGTAAAGACCATAAAACGTGTAATTTAAATAATTTAACTAACAATAAAAAAGGAGGAAGGTAAAAATAGAGCAAAAACCTCTCCACACAGTTCAATTCTCAGTTCTACGTATCAATCCGTCTACTATTTACATAATTAGACAGACAATCGAATCGTGGAGTGATTTCTAGGGCTCCCAGCAAGTGACAAATATATGATAGAGTAATAATAATATAATTAGTTATGGAGACGAAAGATGCATAATATTATAGAATATTGTACTAACAAGTCCGAGTGTAGATGCGCTATTGATAAATAGATAATTCTAATGATGAGATCTACTATCCTGATAACGTACAGCTCAGACAGATACAGAAAAGCATTTCGTTATGCAGACAGACTGTATTATAATTAGTAAAAAGGTACTTTCTTAAGGAGAGAAAGGAGTTAAGACAGACAGATGAGCAACTACTGCAATAAATAATCTTTAAGATGTAAAATAATAGTAAATCTTGTTTGTATTTAGTAGCTACGTATTTACTACTTAATTACGTAGATATTATATTATAATGGAAGACAAAATAAGCTTCATTTGCCAATGCATATTAATCACTTGTATGTACAATTATTATTATTATTTATTATAATTCTAGTTCTGTGTTGTGTTTGATGAAGGGATGAGTTGAGATGACGAAGATCGAAAAAAGAGACATTTGTTTGTTATTGCACTGTGAAACCAGCCAGATGGGATCAACAGTTGTGTATTTTCAAGA
This sequence comes from Tomocerus nigrus, assembly GCA_019776505.1. Classification (NCBI taxonomy): domain Eukaryota; kingdom Metazoa; phylum Arthropoda; class Collembola; order Entomobryomorpha; family Tomoceridae; genus Tomocerus; species Tomocerus nigrus. The sequence goes on from JABASI010001062.1 coordinate 19,108, forward strand.
AGAAGCAATAATAGCCAATGGCACTGCTCACGCATTGCTGCAGTTGCAATAATTACCTAAAAATTATAATTTTTGTTTGTTTGTGCAGTAAATGTAATTGAGTGAAATGAGAGAGAGAGATATGTAAATGTGACGTGGACTAATAAGTGGGAATGGCATTGAAGAAGATTTTCAATTGCAACTGTAGAGTAGAGCGGACGAGAGCAAACAGAGAAACAAATTAAATTACGCCCAATCCAAATAGCTCTTCATATGTGTCAAATGTCAATGATTAATTAGGTGTAACTCCTTATTACTAAATATGATTATATTATGAGAACCTTGTGTTTCGTTTTGTACATATTCTTTTCTTGTTTTACGTTCTGTTGTCGTGCAGTGTGTCTATTCTTCCCTATCACTGTTCATAGTGTAAGGAGCAGATTGTCTACAGGTGATTTTGTATTTACCTGCCGTGTGCCAGAGCCCTTTTCTGTTTTTAACCAAAAGTACATGGATACAGGCCGTGGTTCTTCCCTAATCACAGCAAAAAACAACAATCAGTCTAATTGCAATAATTGCTGACGTTAAGCACTAGCCAACTTACCTACTGCTACTTTTACTACTCCTTACAATAAACCGTTTTCTTTCTTTTGACGACGTTTTTACACAGACATACGAGCTATGCTACCTACTCAATAGATTTTATGGCTAAATAATAATACTGCTGCATGGCTAACATAATACAATTATATGCTTAGGGTCTACTAATGCTGTGCACACCGTTTCTTTTTTCTCAATTTACATGTCTTTGGAATGATGAATGCAGTTTGTATGAGTTTACTACGTTACTATTTACATTCTGGTAGAGTACGAGCAGCCTAGCAATGCAACGAAACAGTCTCATTGTCATAATGACTGTAAAATAGAGGAAATAAATACGTCGACGACAGGAGGAGGATGTATGTACAATGCTGAAAATAATGCACTAACTACCACAAACAAAAAGAAACAGAAAGTGAGAGAAAATTAATCGGGACTGACTACTGTTATTTGTTGCAGTATTTATTACAGAACTCTGTCTTCACTTTGTCATTCAGTCAGACATAATATTATTATTCGTGCTATTTTATCATTATTTTTACTTGCTCTACGATAATTAATGTTATGAGTGCATGTTCCTGCCCACGTAATTTTTCCGAGCTCTTTTCAATATTGTTGTGAAAACTTAATTTTTCTGTTCATTTACTTCATGTAGCTACCTAATGCACGCACGCACCCATTATTCTCACTCACTAAAACACACACACGCACAGCCTACACTTTTTATTCAATTAGATATTTGTGTCAAAGCAAAAGGATATTTAATAAATGCGTATTTACCGTAAATATTCTTTTTAAAATTACATTTTAATAAAATGGTGGTAAAAAGAAGCCATCTCATATTTCTGAGTTATACATACATAATACATACCTACATACATATCATCAGTGTAATAGTAAATCATAATTATTGAACTTATACCATTTAAAAAGTTTGTATCAGGGGCTGCAAAAGAATCTTTGAAATAATTTCAAAGCAAATTATTTTACAATACAAATAATTATTAACGTAATAATTTCTTTTGGTGAGATGTTGGCTGGAGTTTGGGAGTGCTTTAACGTTTGCAATGATTGCTGGACATTTCTGCACTGCAACGCAACGGAAAATTCAAAGAATATTTTGATAGACTGACTCTAGGATTGGACCTGTTGCTCAAGGGTCTTCGAATAATTGTTAGACATTAGACAGACAGAAAATATATTATTTATGAAGTCATAGGAAGACAATCAGCACACTACCAACAGATTAGGGATCTAATCGAATGACAATTGAAGTAGTTTCCAGCCTCCCCCGCAGATGAAGGGACGCTAGGGAATCGTTAATGTGTATAAGACAATGTGTATGCAGATCATGTAATGTACCTTCCTACTGATGTTAGGTAGCCATTGCTGTGCTACGTGTAGTCTCTTCAACAGCTTTTGCTAATGCTAAAGAGTTTTATTTGCTATGAGTATCTAAACACAATTTTTAAATGAATATTACCTTATGTCACCTGGACTCTACTGGACATTGTCGGCTTTGTTGTGAGGGAGGGATTTCTCTGAGATTTTCATGGATATTATTGATATTTATATCTTTAGTAGCACTATACTAATCTATTTAATAAACAGTAGGGATATGTTATGCATATTATTAAACGTTTAAGTGACAGCTATAGAGTAATGTTATTCATATTGTAACCGTTTTCTAGTATGTAGATGTTTTTTCAACTCTTTGTGATTGTGTTGTCAATAATAGAAATATTGTCGCAACAAAATATCATTATATACTTAGTTGTATTGCTTAGCAATTTTTGCAACACAATATACTATTTAAAGTGTATATTGCGCTAGAATTCGCAAATCCATAATAGGTTTACGAGAAATGTAAAGCGACACAAAGGGATGAAACATGCAAGTAAACACATTATTATTAAGTATTAGCTAGTATCATATGTAGTTTAGTAAATAAAGATAGTCCTAACATAAAATGTTTATTAGAGTATCACATAAAATATATAGCTAAGTACATAAAAGTATAATTGTCATGTAGGTAGTCAATGCTTACAAAAAATATTGTGTAACAAATAGAAAATTATTATAAGAGTATCAATTCAGTCGCTCCAGCATTATCGTGGGAACCAGTGTTTTCTTTGTTAAATGAATTGTTTTTACCTATTATTATATTATTACAGTACACTTCAACTTTACTCCACTCTTCTACCCTACCAATAATGCCTATTATTTAAATCACATAATTACTCAGCGATTAATTATTTTATCAACTCAATCGACTGTCCATTAATTTTAAGCAGCAAATTAGATAAATCTTCCTATAATACAGACTTAGTTAGCCAACACATTAATTTTAAATGGAGTTGTTTCCCGAATATTTGATTAAAAATTATTTAGGCTGAAAACAAAAAGCTATCTCATATGAATCTGTATTGGAGCAATGCTGAAAAAGTCAAATAATATTCTGTTATTTTTATGTATGCATCGCAGTTAGATTTTAGATTGTCTCAGGAAACTGCATAGAGGAAATAAATGTGCATAATGGACATAATATCCATTTATCTACTACACTGTTTTGAAATGTTAGATAGATATTCATATTTCCTTTTCCCAGTCACGTATTATTGTCATTTAACTTCCAAACGATGAGATTATCTAGCAGGCTGACTTATTTCTCCGTCCTCTACTTAAATAGTATAATAAATAATGAATTTATCAGCAATGTTCAGCATATTATGCAAATGAGATTGTGGTGAAACAAAGAGAAATTGCTGTTGTAGGAGGGATGACTACAATTTGCATGGTCTTCCTTTCGTGTCGCCGATGCCTACAAGTAGTAAATAAGAAACACTGAGACCGAATGACAGATAAGCTCTAAGAATACAAAAATTGCTGTAGTAAGTAGATGAAAGTGTTACAATTTACATTAATAGCATTCGTACATACTGTTATTATATTATTATGTATTACTACAAATATATTATACTATATTATTGTAATTAAGGTAAATGAAATCTACAAAAACCTATCGACGGAACATGTGCCATTTAATATTCACCTAAACTAGAACAATTAATAAACATAAATACAATTGTATTATAATTGTAATGTATCTAATGTAATGTGACGTCATGTAACGTAACTAACGTAAAAGCTGATCAGAGATGATGATTTTACTTTACGTTCTAGGACTAGGACTACAGTAAAGAACAGGAGTAATTATTTAATCTAAGAGTAAAAATACATAGGTTCGTTATGACAGTGTGCTAATGAATTGTTAGCTTAAAATCCGTTTCAGAAATATTTAGAAAATTATTACAGCAGTGTACTTTAGCAAACAATTATTTAAATAAATAAATAATACATATTATACAGATACATAGTACGCTGAAACTTACACATGCAAAAAAGCAAACTTAATGCGTGTAATAAAAATTATATGAAAGCAATACAGCAACAGTCATTTTATTCCTCCTTTATTTTATGTTTTAATAATATTGTGACTTAACTACGTATGACACTGTCGTTATTATTCCGTAAATGCTACGTGCTACATGAACAATACCAACGCTGCAAGAAATTATTGTACATCTACATACGTATTCTTGCATTCACATCTATTTACATGATTTTTGTTTTAGTCAATTTAGTTGTTTTCTTTTAGGCCGTCAGATTTAGCAGGCTACGCTCATTTCAAAGAAACGACAATCTTGAAGTTACATGTTCTGCTATAATATATGCAGTGTACTATTAAGTTTGGATTTGGGAACTGAGGTATATAGTAGGGATCTGACTGTTTTCGTCGCGGCTTGGACAGAAATCAGATCATTTGCAATTTATGCTCATTCAGTCAAAAGACAACGCGTAATTTGTTTATACGTGTAAAATGTAAGAAATAATATTTGCTGCACACTGCGGGAACAGCAGTTATTAGAAATTACTGATGCCAGGGATATTATAGTATGAATCATCATGATATGCATATGAACATGTAATTTTGGTTAGCGAAGAACTGACGCTCAGAAGATAAAAGAGAAGTCGCTCCTAAAGAATCTGTCAGTTGCTGTCCATTCCTGCGTGGTCGAGTTTGTCACTTTCGCCGATCGCTGTAATTTTTTAGCTGCACGATAGACTTTTCTTTTATTTAGTAATATCCATACATTAAATTCGTAGAAAAATGTCTCCAATTCCAGAAACGTTTTTGGAAACACCTACGAGAAGGCCAAAGAACTATGGCAAACTTGTCAGCATATCAACAACCAATAAGCTGAGATTCAAGCCCCGGTCATTTAAGATACCTAAATGCAATCGGAATGGACGAAAGAACTTGAAGAAAATTAGAGAGCAACACCGCTCCCCGCTTTTCGTTTTGGAGGATGAATATAGAGAATTCTCCAAATCACTGGATGATCTACGTCCTCGTCAAGTAAGTTGCATGCATATCCATAAATATTTAACAGGAATATGTAGAAATGAATCTGTTTTATTGAAAAGATATTTAAAAATGTTTGTGGTCGAAACTATTTTATTAACTGATACACTTACCATCTTCGTACTATTAAAGGAAGTCCTTATATGCTAACTGATTATTTCAAATTCCTTCTTGACTGGAAGCGCATTTTCCAATATTAGGCTAGGCTAGTAAATGCTGCATGATGACACACAAAATTATATTTTTGTAAAAGTACCTAGTAATTATAATATATAAGTACCTATATGTATAATTGAATATATTTTTTAATTTTTAAATAATAGTGTAACGATTATACGAGAATGTCTTCATGTCAACTAATCGGAAAATTAAACTTGTTATTGCAGGCTGACGGTGCAACTAGAAGAGAAGAGACCCCGGCAGTGGACATTGCTCCCAGTACCTCGTCGTCAGGAATTTCTAGACGATTCAGTGATGCCGAGTGCGACTATTCTCCATTTTATCATCAGGACAACGATTGCAACTGTAGAGGTAACAATATTATTTATTAAAATCTATTTTATTAAAACTAGCATTGTTAACAATATATAGCAAAACTGTTTTCAACTTCTTTAATACACCTAATTCATTGTGGACAGTCATGGATTTTAGTTTTCATCCTAATTTCCTTATATCAAAGTAATTATTTTGTTCACATTTTTCAAGCTATTGTATATTGGCGTTATTGGTTAAATTAATTTGTCTTGTGTCAATATTATTCATGAGTATTTTTATTTATTTGCAGATTGTGAAAGAGGGGTACCCGTTTGGTCGGACGACAGCGATGACGAGGACAGTAGCTTTGATTCAAAAAATCAAACTAAAAAGGAAGATTTGGACAGTCGTATGAACCAGCTTACAATTCATGAGGCCACTGACGCCACAGTTGACTCGAACGATGGACAACTATTTCCCGCAGACTTTGGGATCGACTTGAATGCTATCGAAGGTGACATAGCGCCTTTTGATTTCGACTTGGAGGCTTTTGGAGAAGCAAACTTGGAGGCTTATGTTGAACCAAACTTGGTGCCCGAAGTAGAAAATAACAACTTGTTCACGTTGGACTTTGACCTGGATGGCTTTGGGGACATTTCTTACTCAGAAATGGAAATTCCTGATTTCAACGCAGAGATTCAAGATATTCAGATCCAAGTTCAGAATTTAAATTTTCAAGAAAATGGGCCTCGTAGAGTTTTTGTAAGCATTACCGAGCCAATCGATGAATTAATTATTGACTTATTTCCGCATGAAACTATCGAATCGCTTTTCCCCGATAGTTACCATGAGGTTACCTTTATGTAAACCGTATGAATTTTTTAAGCTGAATTTTGTTTTCAATGAACTTCATTATTTCGTTATGTTGAATTTAATCGCTATTTACAATCGTAGAGAGTAGTCATTTGTTTTGTATGTAATTTGCGTAGAGTAGACAGCTTTATCAAAGCTGTAGAAGCTTGAGTTACTTATTTGACTGTTAATTAGTCGCTGAATCGTAGTAGTAGTTGTTTGAAGTAATTTTGTTGAGATTAAGAAACACGCTATAGATGTATGTACTTAGTTTTTTAGTAGTTATTTTATACATCTGTTGTTTCAATACTTATAGTATACCTGCGTTTGGTACTCTACATTTATTGACTACTCATTTGCATTTATTACAAGACTAAGATGTTGAAATTAGTCCGCTTTTTAATATATTTATTGTCGATTAATTATAATATTTTGTTTTCGTTCAATCTCGCATATATATATATATGATTTTTAAAGAAGGTACTAATAATTTCGTGTAGGTACTTACTGTATTGCTTGCAGTAGCTTAATTTAATGTATTTTGATGGTTACACATTAACCACTAACGGTCGTAACCAAATTTACCAGATAATTTTATAGCTATAACTGTTTAGTATTATAATCAATTGTTAATTACTAAAAAAATATTTTAGTTGATTCTTATTAGTAAATACACTTCCAGCCATTACTGTAATCTTTCCACTTTTTGAGCAAAAGCCTAATTCGCCCTTTAAACTAATTAATGTTGAGATTTATTTGAAATTAGCATCAATTTATGAAAAGCAATAAATTCATCTAACAAATGTTTTTGCTGATATGCCTAATCATAAGTTGTAATTATTTATTCATAAGTTGTTATTAGAGCACTTCATAGTTCCTTAAGTTCATGTTTCGTCGTTTAACCACAGCAGTTTCTGCAGCTACCTAGTCAATTGCTGAATACACAGGTTCATAGCGAAATTACAATCTGTTTAGCTGTTTACATTTGTTATCTAGACAATGTTAATTTGTTTCCTATTATTCTCTTCAAAAAATGGCATTTTTAACTCCTGATATTTACTATTGCATTACTGCACGTTTTAATCTTATCTCACTTTCTCTAGTAATGCAACAGAACGCAATGTTTCCTATACAATAACCTTAAGTGTAATAACAGCTCTACAGTAAAATAATGAGGCGAAAAACTATCAATATCAAAATTTACACATAAGCAACCACATTCCAAAGCTGACTTCCTCTGTGTTGTTTTAAATATTCATTTTTATGTCATGTATTTACACATCTGCTCAAGTGTAGCGTATCGTAGCGTGGATACAATAAAGGAATAATAATAAGTGGCATGTTCTGGCTGCGTTCTATACTACAGAGAGTATCAGAATAGTGGAATCATAGGGAAATACACGTATTAAACATTCTGACGAAATTCATGCAAAACGCCATGTGTTCAGTTGCATAACCTATCTCATGATGACATAAAATGGCATGACATGACATGACGACATGAAATGACATGAGACATGACATGACATTACGACATGACGACAAAAAATGACATGGCATGTTTACATGACATTACGACACAACATGACATGACAAGACGACATGACACATGACATTCCATGACAAGACGACATGACACATGACATTCCATGAACAAGACGACATGACACATGACATTCCATGACAAGACGACATGACACATGACATTCCATGACAAGACGACATGACACATGACATGACAAGACAACATTACGACATTACAAGACGACAAGACATGACAAGATGACACGGCGTGACGACATAACATGACATGACAACATGGCAAGACTTGATAGTCATGTGTCATCCAATATCATATCGTCATGTCATCATGTCCTGACATGTCATGTCGTCATGTTATGTCATCGTGTCATGGCATGCCATGTCATCATGTCATGACAGATCATGTCGTCCTGTCATGTCATGTCATAATGTCGCGTCACAATGTCACGTCATCATGTAATGTCTTCATGTCATGATATACAACTGAATACATGGCGTTTTGCATGGATTTCGTAAAAAATTTTAATACGTGTATTTCCCTATGATTCCACTATTCTGATACTCTCTGTAGTAAACTACATGATTACACAAAATTTTATTCATTTGCAAAATATTATTTTTTCATTAATCAGAAGTGCAGTTTACTTATTTGTTAAAAGGTACATAGTGCTATCATAATTATATGCTTAATACCTATACATATAATTATTACGTTATGAATTATATTAAATAAAAAAATTGGGCATTGATTGGAGTAAATATTTACTGCAAATTTCTTGTCATATTCTATGTAGTACTATTACTGCCATTATGTTCAATTATTATTGTATTTCATCAACCTTTATATATATTATGATCATATTATTGTAACTGATTATTGTTTTTAATAAAAATTGATGTTAGATAACTAATCTAAAAAAGATCTACCTCATGGAAAGTTACTCATAACATAGCGTGAGTAGTATAACCCAACTCAGATATGTTTAATCCAGGTATTTCTTCATTGCGGCATACTAACATCTTAACTATATCTTCCGGCAACAGTTTAGAATGTTTAGGTAAGAGCTACATTCATTCATCCCACCTACAGACAGAAAACCACCTAGATAAATGTACATCAATGAAATAATTTGGAAAGTCGATTTAGGGTCAGAGAAAGCCAGTTTTAAGTGAGGGACATAATGAGAATACATTGTAAAAAAGACGCTCCACAGACCCCACCAATTATTTTGAATCTTCGTGAATCTTCGTTTTTATACGATTCCCATTAGGCAGAGAACCCATCTAACCTCATGTAAAACATGTCTAAGAACTATTCCCCAAAAAATACTTGTCCGATTATCAAGAGAATTACATCCATGAACTCCCGGAAAAATTACCTTAATTTCGGATTGTTCAAAATTTCGTTTCTGAGAGACGTAGGTAGTCAGAGCAGTCACGTAGTCAATTACATAATAATTCCTCTATTACTATTACCATTTCATAGGATGTCGTAGTGTTTGTAACCTCTTGCATTCCATGCAGTTTCTGCAATTCTGCATAGAGGCTAAGTACAATTCATGGC
>JABASI010001063.1:0-28520 GCA_019776505.1 Tomocerus nigrus
AGAGTTTTGGTTTGCATGCTTCAAGTAATCAACTTTAAAAAAAGTCGTTCCAGCTACAAACATGGCACAAGTGCCTAACCCAACAAAGAATATTAGTTTAAATAGTAGATAACTTTAATCATAATATGAAGAAATGGAAATGTTTACTACATATATATATGTACATAATATTGTTTGGCTGTAAGTAATAAAAAGTACCTTATAAATGGCAACATATGGAAAACGTAAGTGAAACAATAGATAAAATTGAAGAACATATGGAGTTGCGAGGGATATGTATTTATTTGTGTATCGCATCAAAATCCGAATGCTTCATTTCCCTTAGTACCTTAATGCATGTCTATTACTTAACTAGTACATGCTGGATTGCACAAAAGGTAAAACTGATAGATGGGTATTCTTTGATTGCTTTCAATTTTGTTGTGCTGGTTGTTAGTATAAGTTGAGGTGCACTCCGTTATTATTATGCACTTGCTATCATTTACTCTGTAGTAAATGTGTGTAGCTCGAGGAGATGAATGTTAGGAGATAGCTCTGAACACGTAATAAATACAATGAATGTAGTTATTTGCGTGTTGTGTACTTCGTAGTTCATTTAGTAGCTAACCTACCCATAAGTGAATTACTTTTATACAAGAGGACTACCTAACCCTAACTATGTGTGTAGCAATGGGACAGATATATAATATTGTGTGTAAGTGAAGCTTGAAATTATATTCAGTGTACAGAGGCACAAACTCTTGAGTTTAATTTATGTATTCATTCATTCACTCTCTTTGTTATCTTGCAGTTCCCTTGTGAGTCTTCAGTTGACGACAGCCTCAGCTAGGAATCACTCGTCTCGAATTCCACGGACGAATCACCTCATCCATTTTAATTTGCTTTAATTTCCTTACATTTGAATTGATTGTCTCTGTTTCCTTGAAGCACCTCAGTTTCTCCGCACTATTCCTCTTCAATTATTTTATTTCCCTGACTTTATAAGCTCTTTAGTTCTAAATCGTTCAATACCATCTTAGAGTATGCCATTAGATCCTTTTGCCAAGAAATTCAAACTTATTATTTTGGCTTCAACAATCCGTTGGAGTAAGGAATAACTTTAGTCTTTATCATAAAAGGTCCGTTCCATTTCCATATACCCATTTCCATTTAGGTTGTCCTGTCTCCACTCTCTGTAGACGTAGTATCTATAGTAGATATTTTCCAGTATTACGATTGACAATTGGTGATCTAGTGAAGACTAGAAATACTCTTAGAGTACCTACTAGATGTTTTTACAGTTATTTTTAATGTTTTCTTACTGATGGTTGATAAAGAATATATTTTCTCAGTTGATTCTAAGTAAATCATGATATACTAGTTTCAAACTAGTTGTACAAGATCTGCGGATTGTTTTTCCTTTGTTTTTGTCCTTCGTTGTGCTGTCTTTGTCTTTGTTTGTGTTTAGTTTTCGTTTTGTGACAATTTTCAGTGCAGTCAACTATTATAGATTTAATCGCATGTGATACGTTTTGTACTTTTGTATCATTTTTTCGACAATATAGTTGTCCATCCCAAGATATGTGATGCAATGTAGGGCACCTTAGTTGTAGAAAACAGTTTTCGGTTTGGTTGTGACTTTCGTTTTCGCATTGTTTACCTTTGTTCGCGTATTAACCCTCCCTGTCTTACCCTCCCCTCAAAATGAAGACAAAAAGCTCCAGCAATGGAACTGCTGATGGACACAAAAGCAATGGCATCCCTTTAGCCTTAGTTTCCGATAGTCTGGCTGATGACAGAAATGGAAGACTTTCAACTGAGTCTGTTGAATTGGATTACTCCGCAAAAACCTTTGAAGACTTGTTGACAATGTGCGGAGAGGCCGGCTTTTGGCAAATAAAGGTACATAAACTAAAATCTTTGAAAGACAACATCCAAGAAATTTTAGCTACATGGACCTTCCACTATTGCACTCATAAAATTTGCATTTGATTCAGCATTCCTATACGGGTTCAATGTTCACTTTCATTGAAAGAATATTAGTCTTTATCAAGTTCAAACATACAAGCTAGAAATAGTTGAAATGCCGAAGGTATCAGTAAAATAAAAGCAATTGTGTCCCATGATATGGAATTTTGCTTTATAATATGTAATCTTTCTTATCCTTCACCTTTATCACAATCCCAATATGCCCTTAATCTACTTTATCAATCCATGCACAGTTTGAAATAGGGGATGCGGCATGTACTGCACACAATGGCTACTTATAAACTCCTTTACAATTGTGTTGCCATTTTACTCTATTCATAAGCATGAACTTCAGGTTCGGATAGAGATTTAGGGCATTATATCTGTACTAATCTCGCAATATTGTATTTCCAAATGGATTATCAAATGAGGTATGACTACTGATATGTGCCATTCATTTATTTTACAACTATGTAGTGGTAGTGGGGCAATAAGCGTGCGTGTGATCATAAGACGTGTAATTGCTATGTATGTCGAAAAGAACACAATCATTTAAGTTCCATGTGTCAACCTGGAAAAACACAGGATATGCCTAACAAGCTCGTTTTGCGAATTGTTAATAAATAAATTCTCTTTTAGAGATCAATCGATGCTAGATACAGAAATCCTCTTGGGTATTTTGCGACGTACAATGCTACTCATAGAAAAAGCAGAGTTTGATTTCTTAATGAATCAAATTCCATGCAGTTAGAGCGAAACCATCCATAACGTAGTTTCTCAACTTTTGCATGCAATCCATGCTTCGATTTTAATAGATCTACTCCAATTTACCTTTCATAAATGTCGTGACTCAATTGCACATTATGTACTAACATCGATAGTTCGTTCAAATTAACTAATGTATATGCAACATTTATGTCCAGCTATTCATTGTCCTTGAATGTTAATAGTTGAAGTCTTCAGAATGCACTTGTGATGAGACGTGTTGGCTTTTATCGTCGACATCGTTTAGCTGTTGATATTTTATTTCCAGTTTTTACGTTGCATCCCATCGATATGAGACATTGAAGACTACGAGGGGGTTTGAAGTTTATTGACACTTTAATGCATTGTCCTTGCCATTCGTCATTATTAATCATTTCTTTTCAGTGTTGTTTATAATTACTTTTGACAAACCGTTAGTTCTGCGAATATTTTATTGGTACGACACATCACAGTAGGTAGGTGAGTAGCAGAGAGAAATTAAGCTCCATGAATGTACAGAACATTTTGTGGTAGTGTGGTATGGTATGTCATGCATTTGGCAACGAAACCCTTATGAAGCTATTTTATGTGTCGTTTCTGCCAATTTGAGGTTACAGCTACGCTAAGCAATCAACATTACAACGATTTACTGTAATAGAAGAACCCTATATAGTGCAGCAGAATGGACATGGAGGAATGCATGGAACGGCTGATTTTTTATTTAATTTATTTGAATTGGATGATTTTCCGATGACATAATACACATATTGCAGCTTACCTATAATAAAATGGCCATTGGTCAGATCTCCGCCAAACTTTCAACTTTCAAGAGTCTCATTTGATAATGGTATACATTAAAATGTAATGTATTTCAGAGTTTGGGCCAAACATATAATGTATGGATTGTAATACGGTCATCCAATGACCGATGGATGGTCCTAGTAGCGTAGTAAGCATATGGGTAACATTAAAACAAAGTGCGTCGACTACGTATTTACTAAATAACTATATTATGCTTGCCAATGTGAGACTATTTAATAATTTTTGAATTAGGTCTTCTTACTGGCTTCGTTCTGCGGATTTTGTACTGCTTTGCATAATTTGGTTTATGCATTTATTGGAGCAAAACCAGACCACTGGTGTACACTACCCGAAATACCCGGTTATACCGAGGAAGCCATAAAGAATTTAACGATCCCTCGGTAAGACATTAAATCTTTGAGTCTTATTATTAATCCTGCCAGTGGGATTAGCCCAAGAAACTCTTTAAGCTCGCCTGAAGCCTGAAGGTGTCACACATTGAATTAATCTTTGAGCTAAAACAAAAATTATTCATGCTCATTGAAAATGTTGTATTTTTACATGTAACTGCTCGACTGTAAGTTATGGTTATTGTCTGTAGTGACAAGGACGGGGATTTTGAAACATGTCGACGCTACCCACTGCTGGATTCCGTAAACGGGAACGGAGGATTCAATTGGACTGGAAGCGAAATGCCTGGTCTAGACTCTTTGGTAGCAAATTATACGGAGAAATGCTCCCAAGTGGATTTTGACCATTCAGAATTTAAGTCTACAATCGTGACAGAGGTAAGTAAAAGGAAGCAATCTGCTTTGGAAATGGGTTTAACAACTTGAGCGTATGGCATGTTATGCGGTGCTCTTTGGCTGAATGAGTCTGACAGGGAAAATCTGTGTTTCGGATCTATTTTATGACAATGGGGTTATTCACGAGACGCATTTCATGCCGTGCTTCTCTGCTTTTACTTGATGTTACCATACTATCTGCCTCACGTACATAACTTCAATGTCCTTGTGGTATACACTTACTCAGCCACCACTGCTGTCGTGTTATTATCCTCTCTGTTTGACTTTTAAAATCTTTTTGGCATTTCTTCCTTCTTTTACTACTTGTGCACAACAGATATATTGTCAATTGTATGAAAATAAGGATTTTATGTACTTAGCCACCCAAAAGTGAATCCGACGCTAGTTCGTCACTCACTCAGGTCAATGTGTCTAAAGTGTTGTTTGGTTTTCTATAGTGGAATCTGGTTTGTGGGGATGAGTTCTGGGCGTCAACCGTGCAATCTATGTACATGCTTGGCATTCTATTCGGCTCACCGATATTCGGAGCCGTTTCTGACAAACTTGGTCGTAGAAAAGCAATTTTGATTGCAACTCTGATTTTCGTCGTGTCTGGGCCTTTAGTGGCTTTGTCCCCTGACTTTAGTTTGGTGATGTTAGCCCGTTTTATTATGGCTGCTTCATCTCCAGGCATCTATGGAACTTCCTTCGTCCTCGGTATGTCACTCTCTTAGATTCTCTCACTTTCATCATATGACACAGTCAGTAGTTATAGATGGAATAAAAATTTCTTACTCTTTTACTACTCTAATGCAGTACAATATTATACATATACTTAACTATACTATTACTAGTGTATCTTGTATGCTCTGCACTAAAAGGCATGTCTCTAACTTTAACTGACGCTAACTATCATACACGCTGAATCTCATAATATAAAAAAGTAACGCCGTAACATCAATGTTTATGTGAATACAGATATGGTAGTCAGGCAGAGCTAAAGAAAAGAGACGCGTGACGATAAGATGTCATGCAACACTATTACTTAACTTAAAAGTGCAGAAAAGTCCGTGTACTAACTAATCTCATAATATGTATGTACATATATATACTAACTATTAGTTACTATATAACAATCCCAATCTTTCCACCTTTTCTATTCTGTTTCCTTATCTTTTGTAGTTTCTCACTATTGTGCATTAATATTTTTTGTCGCATACATTGATGTTTTTTACTATTTAGATAACCGAAATCCCTAACCTACTTGATCCATTTCTTGCGTTTCTTTTTGAGTTGTTAAAGATACATTAGCTTTTTTAGCTAAATAAAGGCAGTGCCATAATACAATGTAATTCACATTATCAACAGTTTGACAGTTTGAGTGTGCTTTCAAGGAATGGTTCGATCAATGTTTTTTTGGCGACCCGGTTTCTTACTGGAGGAATGTGAATTGCATCGTAGTACTTTATTAATTAGAGTAGTAATTCGAATGAATATAGCTGCAAATTTTTGTGGTGAAAACTTGACATCCTTTGAAATGGTGTGCAGTGATTGAAGTTGTTGGACCGGATTGGCGTGGTTTGGCTGGCAATTTATTTTGTCTTCCATTCGCCTTTGGCTACATGGTACTTCCCGGTGTGGCATATTTGATTCGGGATTGGAGGATACTGCAGCTCGTTTTGTGCGCCCCGTCTTTTGTTTTGTTTATAACTTGGTGGCTACTGCCCGAATCTCCTCGTAAGGGAATCTTAAAAAAACTAATAAACTAAAAACTATTGGAATAGTTTTGTAAAGTTTTTTACTTTTGTTGGAATCTTAAAATTAAGGTTGGCTATTACGAAAGGGGCGTGTGGACGAAGCGGAAGTAGTTTTGAGACAAATGGCATCCGCCAACAGCCGTAAAAAGTCTCTGCCTTTGAATTTTAGTGAACTTGTCCAAAGGATTGCTGATTCGGTAAGATGTCATGATGGAATGCGTACATACATATAGTTTTTTCTCCCTTTAATCGTCGTGATGGAAAGCATTTCCTAATTCTATTTAGGAACGAGAAGAAGTTTCTCTAAAGAGCTGGCGCTCTAAAGTCACTAGCGTTTTCGATGGCTACGCCAATCTTATACGCTCTCCTGCTATTAGGAGGAGGACGCTAGTTCTGTATTTCAGTTGGATGTCAATTTCAATGGTTTACTATGGCGTGGCCCTCAATGCTCCCAATTTGTCCACCGATCGATACGTGTAAGTATAAAATGCTCTATAGTACGATAATTATCGATATAATAGACGATAAGGTGATATATGTATTATAGTATATCCTGATGAGGGTAAAATAAAAATATTAACTAATTTCATTATCGCAGGCTGATGTGTGTATAGTTTTGATACATGCATTTGATGATGTGCTAGTAGATAATACAGATGCTATTGATTTGTTGGTTTGGACAATTATGTTTTTATTTCTCTGTAGATATACATTAATAGGAGGAATTCTTGAAATACCATCCTATTTTATGGTTCCTCCACTGATCAGGCTATTTGGGCGAAGACCAATTTTCTCTGGATTTCTGCTAATATGTAGTGCCTCACTTTTGTCATCTCTCGCCTTTACGGAAGGTAATTTTCTGTTGAAACGCTATGGAAAATGCTAATTAAGTCAACTGTATCCAGCATTGATTTTAATATTTTATTTTCATGTTCGAAAATGTAGGATCCATATTCATCGTAATATTGGCACAATTCGGAAAGCTGTTGATTGGAGGTGCTTATGCACTAATATACCTTTACGCTACAGAACTAATGCCAACTCTCCTCCGAACTTATGGCGTCGGAACAGCATCTATGGTAAAATTGCCGCAGTTTATTGTTATAAGTTGAAAATTTATTTGAAAAGAGAACTAATTTTATTCTTGTGATAATTAATTAGGTTGGCAGAGTGGGTTCGGCAACTGCACCTTATATTGTCGATCTAGTGGTAATATACTTATTTGATAACCATTTCATGAATAGAACTCNGTTGAAAATTTATTTGAAAAGAGAACTAATTTTATTCTTGTGATAATTAATTAGGTTGGCAGAGTGGGTTCGGCAACTGCACCTTATATTGTCGATCTAGTGGTAATATACTTATTTGATAACCATTTCATGAATAGAACTCTGTTTTCACAAGGTGTTACTAAAGTAGCTAGAAATTAAAACAGTAGTGAATTATTTCTTGGCTTTACAAAGCATATTAATTATCCACTACGTAAATATATACTAACGCCCATTATAGAGTGTACTTACATGTATTCATGTTATAATGTTGACTAATGGGTTATAACTTTTTACAGGGTAAAGATAACAAAACATACCCGACAATCGTATTCGGAGTAATGTCTCTTTTGGCAGGTCTGTTGTCAACATTACTCCCAGAGACAAAGAACAGAAGATTACCGGAAACTGTAATGGACATCGAAAATGATAACATGTAGACACGAATTGTTTTACGAAATTAAAAGTAGCTCTTGTGTTTACTTTAATAATGGAAGTTAGGCCATTATTAACACTATTTTCCTTGTAATTACGTACCTACACCTAATTGCCTTACGTTCGTTGTACTTTCAGCTAATTAGCTAAGGATTTAGGTACTTAAATGCAAAGCTGTTATATAGTATTATATTAAAAGGACTGTTACATGATTACATAATTTAAGTGTAACGATATAGTAAAATTTCAATCAGCAACTATACAACTATAGAGACTGTCATTTAGAGTGTTCTTCGAGTTTCCGTTTGTGGATTTCCTAAATATACAATAGCAATGCAGGGCAAGTGCTATGTAAAACAGTAATGTCAACGTATGTAGTAGAGATACAGATTAAACGAGGAATTCGTATCTACTGCTCCAATATGGTTCAATTAAGCCCAAGTACTATTAAACGAAACGAGTATAGTATCCATTCTTATTACACACAGCCATAAATGTTTATTAGTTGTATGAAACGAAAGCAACTGAGTACCTGGATTCAGAGTGTTAACTTATATATACAAGTACAAGACAATACCAGGGATGTTCTCGTACAATCAGCTAACACAAATTAAACCGTTTTTAGACATTCTTGAAGACAATCCTTAAATCATTTCAGGTACCTACCACTACTAAGATAATATTTATCCAGATTCTACATGTCAGCATTCGTTCATTAGAATATAGACAAACCGGAAGCTCAATTAGAAATGTGCCTTTGTTGCATCGCTTGTTTTGGGAATAAAAATAGTATTTCAACTTTCCGTATTCCATGACTCATTTTGTATCGTTAAATGTTTCCATGATTCTGCCGATATGCTAAAAAGGGATTCCATCATGTTCGTTACTTCAATAATATCGGGGTCCAACTAAAATACAAATATACATACCTATACACATACACAAAATGAAAATAATAACATAGGTAGTAGCTATATGTATTTCAGTGTGCGCGTATGTAAAGAAGTTAAATTCTAATATGTAGTAAGTTGACAGAGAGGGTGATAAGTGATCATTTATGAATGAGTGCAACTAACGTACTTACACTTGTACAAAGGTAATACAACGATTCTGAATATTAATTGTAATCTGACCCGAAATTATGTATATTATATACAAATCCTAGCATCATAAATAGGGCCTTGTAACAGTACCTATACGAAATAGTGATTAATAAATAGTTACTAAAATTAAATGCTGAAAAATATAAAAGAGAAAATGGTAAAGACATATTAAATGTGTAATTGTAATTAAATAGTACATACCTACAGAGATGTGCAAAGGAAACTGGGCCATTTTAGCTTTCAACATGTAAATGATACTTCTCTTTTTACTTGTCGGGTATTTAAGTGAAAACGGAAATAAAATAGCTTTATAACTTATACATTTAAAGCTGCATGGCCCAGTTTCCTTTGCACATCCCTGTAGTAGTAGTAATGCATTAACTCTGCATGTGATGAATGAGAGGTAATATATATTCAACAAATTACATAAAAGTACAACATGTTGGTAGATGCTTTCCATAACCTCTTTTAAAAGTGTTTATCATTAAAGTCTTTTGCGCTAGAATGAGGATGTGAATAAATTGTCGGAGATTGTAACTAAGAATCTAGTATACTAAATCTGAAGCTGGAGATTTTATACCAAAATATAATATTATATTTAGGTAACAGGAAAAGAAAAGCAACTGTCTGTGGTAGAAAAATGATTTCCGAAAAACTACTACCAGCAAGACGATCAAAGTCAGAGTAAACATGTGAATTTTGAGTGAGAATGAAGCAAGAGTAACGCTGTGATAAGAAAAATAACAAGCACTAATATATGATTCCCACTTCTTACTGTCTTTAGTGTTTTAGAGTATATAGCTAATATAATATCATTATCATTGTAGAACATAGTATAATAATACCCCTTTAAACGACAAATTGTAACATTGAGACTTAAAATTATATGTTTACTTGATTACACACACTTACTTACACAATATACTGTGTGCTGCAGATTGCATGTTTTGTGTGTAATTTACGTGATTATATTGATCTAACTATAGTTAAAATCAGATTTTGTCTGCTACTTGGGTACATGCAACCTGATTCGGTCTCTAAACAATAATCTATTTGAAAATTAAAACAAAACTACACAGAAACGGAGAGTACAATAGTACGTTTAGATTCCGAAACGTATACCTCACTAACCTATTCAGTGCAATATTTCAATGTGACAAAAATTGATGTCAAAATAAATTAGAACGACTATACGTATTAATACAACAGTCCGTAATTCATTATTCAGTAGATCAAAATACTTACCCTAAATGCAAGTATCTAATATATGTAAAGTGTAAAGTTGTTTCATCTCATTGCGTGCGTGCTTAAGTCTGGAATGCTATTGTATTACAAATAAACACACTAACGAAGTAAATATACCTAATAAAATATATAATTAGTACAATATAATGTAATTTA
Organism: Tomocerus nigrus; assembly: GCA_019776505.1. Lineage (NCBI taxonomy): Eukaryota > Metazoa > Arthropoda > Collembola > Entomobryomorpha > Tomoceridae > Tomocerus > Tomocerus nigrus. The sequence continues at coordinate 10,242 of JABASI010001063.1, forward strand.
GATTAGCGATATATCTGAAACTTAACTGATCAGTGATCATTTAACAAGATCGTAATGCAAAAATAATTAACTTTTTATGTTTGCCTATGTTTAGCTCACAAAATTTTAACAATAATAACAGAATAGAATGCAAAATATAAGAGTGTTTACGAATGAAGAATAAAATCTATATCATTGATAAGAGAATTGAAGTTGTCTGCCCATTATGGTATTGAATGTGTTTTCATTGTCAATCATAGTTTTCTTGCCGATAATTTTTGTCATTTTCATAGTCATGTTACTTGTCGCATTTTGAGAGTTGATTTTCAATTTCCATCATCTGGGATCTAACTTTTCGAAGCAATGCAGAAATGAATTTATGATTATGTCACATTGAGTATAACAAAGAAAGCAAAGAAAATATGTAAAGTGACATGAATTTGAAAGGAGGACGGAGAGAGAACTGAAATAAATTATATGTAATATGGAGTGTCATAAACAGTTTCTTGCCAGGAGCGATAAGATTACATTGAGCTAGGTGTGTTCTTTTAGTTGTTTTGTCATATTTATTTATGTAAATGCAATCTCCTGACAGAAAAGAAAACGTATTCAGGTCAGGATAATATTTCTTTTGTGGGAATGGATTGGGACACGTTATTAGTTACATGCGATAAAGCTCTGCGCTCCGTTGCACATCTATTTGCTTTCACTTTGTTCTTTTTGCGTGTTTCTGTAGTGTACAAAATAAGTAAAATAAAGTACCGCAGCCTTTTCACTTCTGCACGAAAACTTTCTTTTGCAGATTTTCGTGAATTTCAAGATTTAACTGACAAAATGATATATTATTCGTTTATGTTACACTTGTGTATAATATGCAAGTTTCTTAAGGTAATCGCTTTAGCGATATGCATTTTCTCTGAAGCAGAAGAACGGGCAGGTAAGATACTCACAAAGTCATGAATATCGTTATAATCACAACCTGACATCAGTATGGGCCTTCATTTTCCCATAGAAGTAATAAAATTCCAGTGCTCGTAGTAAGAAGATGAGAATTGCTGAAATAAAAGGTGCATAATTTCCGTAATAAATACCTTCCAACTATTTCCTCTTCAGTTTGATGCTCATGGTCGCATTTGGACCCTGGGGAGAACGTTTCAATTGCCTTATTTTTCAGTTCCTCCTGTTAATATTGGGACTTCAAGGTTCTGGCCACTCTCTAAACTCTCTTTCCTGACATATGACATCGCACAACTGTATTTGTCCAATGGGACTTTATTTCGTATTCATATAAGCTTCGAATTATCTCTTTTTTCTTTGTAGAAAGGTTCGAGTACCTGACGACCAGTCTGCTACAGTTTTCATCATAGCTTTTCTCATCGTAAATACAATGGGCCTTTACTTTTCAGGATTCTCATATTCACGAACGGAATTGCTCTCGAGGTGATGCTTTGTGCCAGACCGGTAGTGTTTCAATGTGTATAATAATGCATCATGACCTACGTGTGTGGTTCTCTGCTTTCTCTTTAGTATGTAAACTTTTCCCTCTATTATCACAATTTCTTCTGGCAAATTCTCGGAGACTCGCAGACACGATTAGTATCACAAGTCCTAAAGTCCAACACAGTCACCCTCGTTAGCTTTCATTTTCGTATCTGTGTTCCCTTTTTCGGGCTTTCTGGAGCTATTAAAATGTTTATCTCTTTAGGATTCTACAGGGAATCAAATCATGGTACCTTTTCTTACCACCACCGTTATTTCCATTGCAAACTTGTTATATTTTCTAGAGGAAGAATGCATTTGTCTTTACTTATCCGTATGTGCAATTATGTGTTGTAAATTACATGGATTATTGTTTATAACTTAATAATTAAGAGCATTATAATTGTAAATTATGCTCAGAGTATGACTTATAATAATTTAAACTCCACTAAGTACGTCAGGGTTATAATGTTAGGTTTGATTTTCGAGTTATTCGTCTCCATCTTTATTCCATGGTCTCCATATATTTGTAATGCAAATAGGAGAGTACACACAATACGCAAGCAATGCAATTTGATGGAGATGAGATGACGCACATTGTAAAGGATTGTGTTTTTAAAAATGTATATGTGTATATGAGTGTACTATGTTGTAGCAGTAGTATATTATTACATAATATCATAGTATAGGTAAATAAGTGTCTGTTTACTTATGTTAGTGTAGGTACTTAACGTTAATGGCAATTAATTTAGTAAAGACTGAGGAGTCCTAAGTGGTAATTAATTCCATGGTATATATTTGTAAGTGACTGAGCTTTGCTTCTTAATTTGTCCGTGAAATGCACATTCACAATGACAAACTACATAAGTACTTAGTAATAATTAAACCTCAGACGAAACGCTTTATGGTAATTTAGATAGCATTACTACCTTTTTGTGCATGAAAATATTCATGATACTATGTAGCATTTGTAATGTGTATGCTTATGAGGATAGTAATCAAGATGCAGATGTATTAAGATGCGAAATAATGCTCGTACTCATGAGATGTTCCATTCCTTATTACCATCAAGAACTGATAACCAATTTCTCAAATCAATTGCTAATTGATTTGAGTGATACTAATTGTAACATATTATGTGAATGCAATGGCCAATTAGGTTCACAGTAACCTCAACTTCAGTTCAGCAGAGTGTATCGACTTTATGTAAATAATGATGCCATAGCTAAGCAAACTGTTATCAACAATATCATCAAGTATCACTTTATACCATTTTTGAGTAGGTTTCCTATAATAATTAATATTATAGCATTTGTATATACAGTCATCTACAGTACGAAGTATAGTGCACAAACTACATATTTAGTTATTGTGTTATCAAGCATAAGTATGTGAAGTAGATTTGCAAAGTAGATCTACCAATTATTACCCATAGTTCCTGAATCCCCAAATCACGGTGTATAAGTTGTGTAGGCCGGGTCATTACATACATTCTTCTAACATATAGTGCTGACAACACTTGCATTGAAATCAGCAAATGAGAAATGTACAACACTGTTATTCATTAGGAAAAGTAATGATGAGAGTAATGACTGAGCTTTAAGTTCTATCTGTAGTATGTAGTGGGAGGATATTTATTTTGTTGTACGCAATTCGACCTTTGGACCTAATATAGTAATCATAATAATATTATATGTGTGCTTCGAACACAAGTGAATATTTAGTGGTGCCTCTCTTACCATTAAGCATACTATAGCTCTTTACTACTTACACACAATACATTTTTATAGATTAAAAATCAGAAGCTCATTTGCAAATGTCATCGTTGCTAAATGCTTTAACAGGATTCATTCACTCTGTTTTAGCATACACCTACACACGTCTAGACTTAAATCAGAGTTGACGTAGGTATCGCATATTTTCCGGTGACTCCGATTGGAACTTTTATTGTGACCACACTATGGAAAGTTTTTGACAGATATAAGATTATATAGAAGCCACCAAGGTGAGTTTGACTCTACTGCTCTAATTAAATTAATCATGATTTACCAAATAAGTGCATACAATGTGTAGTTACTTTGAATTAGTTTTTGCTGCAGAGAAATAATTATTATTTTAAGATTCATCTTAATGTATCTTAATTAGTTCCTTCGCTTATGCTTACTATTTAGTTTTAAAGGTTTATCATCGTTTATGCAAGTCTTAAACATACTCCATTTATATCACACAATTACCATTTACAGGAGTTAGTAAAATATCAATTTGTATGATATATAGATACACCAGAAACCTACATCACACACACACTGACTTTACTTTATTAAATTGTAATTAGCATCTTGACTATATTATATAGTGAATGTGAATTAGTAGTGTATTACATTTTTACTTGCATATACGCATGAAATTAATTTCTTCTTGCCCCGTACGATTATGCAATTCCGAACTCTCGCATCTCGACCTAAATGAACGAATTGGGAAAATCCCAATGATCCCATCATCCCTTCCCAAATATTTTTCACGTGGAAAAGTCTAAGCTATAGAAATGCGGCAAAGTTGGATCAAATCAATATGCAAGCAAGAGCAAGAGCAGTTTTACAGTCTTCTTCTCGCTCACTCTTGCCCTGTCTCCGTATGTAAAATTTTGATGTGAATTTTCTTTTCATCGAGAGCTAATTTGCCGTAATAGCTATTTATTTGCATACTCAATATTATTCTTTCCTTTCAGAATCAAGTCTAGTCCAAAAAACAAGTCAACCTTTTAATTTATATCACATTATTTTGCCTCTTACGGTAATTAAAATTTATGGTATGGTAATTACATGTAGTTTTTGAGTTTTTGTAGAAGAATGTCTTTTGCAGTTCGGTGTTTACTGTTGTGTAGTGTACAGTGATTAAAACCAAAACCAATAACTAATACGGTACGATATCTTAATAATAAACTAGACTGTTTATTTACAACTTAATTTTATTACTTTTAATTTGTAATGTAAATAAGTAAACAAACTGAAATAATTTGCTAATAATTTTAATCATTTGATGACTTAACTTGATGTGAACATTTATGTGAGTAAATAGGTAGTTGGTAGAATTTTCTTGGACCTTGCAGATTACTGTTTGTTTGCGGTAGAAAAATGATTTTGTGTTAAAAGATGTGTATTTACATGTGTATTTATGTAGGTAAAGTAGGTGCATCAAGTTAAAGCTAGTAAATATACAATGGATAATGGATACAATGAAATATGGAAATGTTATTTTATATTGGTTAGGGCCAAAACTTCCTTTCTGTCCAATTATACCGATTCCCCGGGATTAAAACCATGCATTGTCAGCCGGTTTTCTAAATGTTTAATTAAGCAGTTGTGAGTGTGACTGTCTGTGAACGTGAAGCCCTTTTAGACCCCTCCTGTGACCCTATATATATAGATATAACCGCAACCCTGTGGCCTCACACACCCTCTTTCAAAGTTCAAGAATAATGGTTTTAATCCCGGACGCGGTAACGTAAAGAGGGTGGAGGGTGTAAAAATTAGTTATTCTTGGGGTTTATCTAAGTTATGGGATGATTTTTTTAAATTTTGCACTGTGGCAATGGGATTTGATAAATCTGATACTCATTTGCATAATGTGTGTTGTTTTCAGTCTCGGAATATGATTATTGCTACGTCGTTGTCCAACAACGTGTAATAAGCTACATCTGAAAATTCGTACAATGACAGCAACTGCAACAATGACGTTTGATTGGAACGAAGCATTTTCTCTCGAAAATAAAGCTAGGACGATTGAGTATGCTCGGCTGGACCGGGAAAATTGTCACTACATGTTTCCAAAAGACGATTCCGATTTTAAAAGGGCAGCAGTGCTGGTGCCTCTATGCTACGACGTGTTAGGAAGACCCTCTCTGTTGTATAATCTTAGATCGTTGAATTTGTCAAGACATCGGGGAGAGATATCATTTCCTGGAGGTGCCATGGACCCAGAAGACAATGGCGATCCTGTAATAACCGCGTTGAGAGAAACTGAAGAGGAATTGGGCTTAAAAAGGGGTAAAGTAGAAGTTTGGACGATACTTAGAGACTTTCCGACAGTTTCTACAAGAATGGGAGTTACTCCTGTCCTAGGTTTTGTGCACGGCTGGACCCAAGTAGACCCCATTAAATTAAAAATTAATCCTGGTGAAGTGGACCATGCATTTACTGTGACGTTAGAGCATTTATGTGATTCGAAAAATTGGGAAGATTCTCCTAAGCAAGGCAACTTCAATTTTTCAATGCCTATTTACAAAAATCTCAATGTTCATAACGACACGGAAGTAGTAGACCTGTGGGGTCTTACTGCCTTTGTAACTCACTTAACTTTAGTAGCATTACTGCCCGATGTGTATAAACGGAAAATATCTTTTTTGAAACCTTTTAAACCATTCCCAGTCAATAAGAACAAAAACTCAAAACTATGATTTCGAAGAAAATATTAGCTACTCAATTATAACCTTAAAGCCAACTTAATTAGACTACACACGTATTTCCCTCACTTGCAATTAAATTATTGCTTAATGTTAATGCGTGCAAAGATCTTTAAAATTATCAATAATTAATTGTCAATCAAGTACCTACCTTTCTACTATACACGGATATCCTTAATCTTGTAAATAAATTGCAATAACTGTTTATCTATATTTTATTTAGAAAACATTTGGTCAAGATCCTAGTACAAATATTAAAATAACACCTAAAAATCCCAATCCAAATTCTCTATTGGGTAACGAATAAATACTTACACCTGTAACATGTAATTGTGTAATAAATTTTTTTAAGTTGAATATCCTACTCTTTTGCTGTGTCCATAATTTCCAAAAAATCATTTCATGCATTTATATATCGCTCTATTCCATTGAAAACCCACGAAGAACGAAAGTTTTGCTATTTATTTTTAGAAAGCGCAGGAATTCGATTTTTAATTTACGTTATCACCTCCATATAGTAACATCGGCGATGCGTCAAGGCTCAAGACCTGAAAGATTGGACTCTAGAAATAAAGCAAGAGCATAATAAAACGTACACTGGCTTTCACTGGCAAAAGGAGAAAGTATGAACCGAACGTAAGTGAAAGTTATAGGAAAGTCTTTTATAGTGAAAGCCGTATTTGTACATCGGAAAGGGAAAAGCGAAATATCGCACACTTACGTATGCCGCATGAATCAATATAGCAAAGATTTTTGCAGATCTGGAGAAAACTATTTTCTCTTGCAGTGCAAGAACATCGTATACAACTTTCGGTAAAGAGAAAGGAACTTTCTAGTGATGTATCCAGTTCTTCGATGATCAATCATCATTTGGATTCGATTAAAAACTTACATTGAACTATTTTTCAGTTTCGCACATATTTTTAAAGTCTTATAGAGTTTATAACTTTATATCCCTGCCCTTAAAATTTCATCAAAAATTTTACACAGTTGATAAAAAATACACAGTTGATAAAAAAAAGAATCCGTTTATGACCTTGCAGAATTTTTTGTAGCTCTCTGTAACGCAACTACATCCAGCCGAAAAAGTCAATAAAGCCGGTAGCGGCAAATTCAAATCCACCAAATATTAAAAATTGTTTATCTTTTATTTCAGTGTACAGAAGAAAGTATTTTGTTATTTTATTTAAGTAAGTATTTTGAAAATTATACGATTATATTTTTTTAGTGTATGTGTAAAAGAATATTAACTAACATTTTAACTCGGATATAATCAGTTGGGCATAATATTTATAAACATAAATTCCCATAAATTCCATTAACTGTTAACTATAGCCAAATAAATTTATTTTTGACTTTCTGAACCCAACGATTGATGTGCAAGCTTCAAAATATTTTTTTAGAAAATAGTACTTTTATTTTAACGAGTTTGCTTAATCCTTTTAAATGTACATTGTATGTACAACGTAAGGAAATTGAATGTACAACCTTCAACCTTATAAATTTTGCTATTGTTTTTCTAGGTTACAGATAATAATAACTGGAAAGAAGAGCGGTTCGCAGTTATGAATTCTTTTAATTTGATATCAAAATTTGCGCAAGTAAACCTGTAAAGTTCTCTCATTTCTCATTGGTTTTCCTACGTCCACCTCTCAGTTACTACGGACGTGGGGGAGGGTTTTTTCGACCAATTTGCAGGCTGTGAGTATTCCTAACTTTTTCCAGTTTCCTGTTCCTACTCTTACAAACCATGATGGCGCAGCAGTTGTCATTGTCAGAGAATACGCAACATTCCACTACTACTTTGGAATCAGAGCCTAAAGTGGTGAGTGCTTCTTTACTTGTTTTGAATTTATTTATTATATATCTCTGAACAAAAACAGCAATTTATATAAGGGTTATTTTCACAGGCTCAAGAATCTACTTCAGCAGTTCGGCTGGTTTTAAAAAAGCCGAAAAAGAAAAAGAAAGTAGGATGGACTCAGGAAACTGTGGACAATGAGCACATGAATAAGAAAAAGTCTAAATGTAAGTCCTAGAAATAAGGAGCGACTATATTATACTACATAACTGAAAAACGGCGAATATTATTGTATATGGACATTTTTTATGAATAGGTTGCTGTGTATATAAAAAGCCTCATGTTTTTGGAGAGTCTTCATCTGATACTGACGACGAATGTTCACAGTGTTATGGACACGTGGAAGCACGTAATGCACCTCCTCCGCCTCCGCCTGCACCTTCGGTTCCTCCAGTATAAATCTGTCTACGTTCAATATATTATACTACTTCCTGTTATGCTGTATCGCATATATAACGTTCATTGCGCTTCAATGAAAATGCTGAGATAGATAATGCCAATGAAAATAGAGCAGCTGAAGGATTGCTATACAAATCAATTAAATATTTATTGCTATTGTAAATTAATATAACGACTACTACCACTACACTATGACATGTCTTGTCTTAAATTACTGCTCTTCGAAAAAGTGAGTTGTAGAGTCAAGCAGTATTGTAATTTCGTCCACAGACGTGTGGTCAACCTAAAAGATAAGCCAATTGTCTCAATTATGTACCAAGATGATGTTTTTGAAGTTACCCGATAATATACCGAATGGCTTGTACTAATTTGTAAATATGGGCATTGATTCGGACATTGCGCAAAATCTCATAAATAAACTTTCGTGCTTTCAAATCAAGTTTTCAAGTATAAGTATACGTAGTTTATTTTAGCACCTTTAGATTACAATAGATTTATCATCTTGTCCAACAATTTAGTTTTAAACACTGTGTCGTCATAACTCGTATATCATTCGTAGTTCCATATTACAACTTTTTCAGACATAAATGTAAACTATACAAGAGAATTTCATTAGCGTTACCAATTACAATTATTTTCAATTATTTTTAAGGTAAAAAAGTAATTACTACGGATAAAGGTTCATTTTATATGTATTTTGGTGTTTAGTTCAATACTAGATTACTTTGCACTAGCGAAGTTAAACAATAGACAATTAAATTGTAACAACAAAGGTCTGTAACTCATAATGCGATTTTTTAAACTATGTCGTTGGCCTTTATATTTTTTGCAAACATACTCTAATTACCTACACTCTGAGAAATCGTGATATATTATAATCGTCTACGGACATTACTGTTAATTTCGTTTTATGGTATTTAAAGTACTTTACAACTAACAACCTTATTATTGAAATAATAAGGTTGAAATTACTCTGCTTCGATTCCTGAAGACCATTTTTTAACCTTAGAATTTGCACCTAATGACTGAAATCACTTCTCCCTTTTTAACCTACTTATTATTTATGCATCTGTACACTTAATCTAGTCCCTATATGAATTCAATTGTGTCATTGTGTCTATTCCCTATATATGATTTTTATGTAATTGGGATTCATATTCTCATTCTTGGTGGCTGGAAATTTTACGGCACGTAATTGTAAATAAGTACAGGTTCCTTTGTTGTACACACAGTTGTAGTGATTGTAGAGAATCGCTATAACTAACATCTATAGCACGTCAAGCAGGTACCGGTGAAAAAGACAGTTTCAGGTTCAAAACGGGTTTCGTCATTAGCCAAGTACATTTTACAAAAATCACTATATATACGTGTAATGCGAAATACGAAAGTCGGGTAATCAAATGTCCTTCGCTGTAGTCAAAGACGCTGCCATCGGAGGACGATTTTTCATGTACAGCTTTGTACCTTGGTTCATTTGTTTGTAATCCAGCCCCAAACTTCTGCACTGACTTTTAGACCTCCATACCTAGATATAATATAACACAATGACAACAATTATTGTGACATGAATAAGAATGCTTTTATGCTTATAAAAATAAGTAACGCGGTCAAAGTTCTTGAAGATGTTAATTTGATACTCACCTTGATTGTGTGATCATCGGAAACTGATACTAGCATTTGAGAATCAACAGGATTAAAAGCAACAGAATTGACGACATCCTGATGCGGTAGTTTCATTAATGATATTCCGTAGTGACGATCCCAGAGATAGCCGTGCTTATCTTCTGCCCCACTGGCTAAGTACAAATCACATGCGTCGAGAAATATGAAGAAGCATTCTTCATTTGGTGTATACGCCCTATGCGCACGCCTCATCATTCCAACTTGCCTGCAATGAAACCAAATATTTTTAACCTAAAATAAATGTTCTTGGAGTTGTTGATAAGTAATTATTTTAACTGATTTATGTAGAACAATACAATGGATTCAACAGTAAGTAAAATAAAAGGTAAGTACGATACCTTAATGTTGTGAGGTCAATTACATGAATATCAATCTCTTGTGCAATTGGCGGAGGCTCTAGTGGATTGGATATCTCATAACCACCAGGCCAAGGTCGACTGTTTACGTATAAATACCGATGATCAGGCGACAATGTCATGCCTATAACATGACCGTGAAGATCCAATACGCAGTCAATCTAAAAGTCACAGTCAAATTATGTTAAAGTGGCTAACACGGATATATGCACTCATATGATTTTATTAGATGCCTATTTATGACACACAAGACTAAGACTCATAACAATATAGGTAGGTACACAATTTCTTTTGAGGTATAGGTTTTTTTGTAAGCAATATTGAACATACCTGATCAAATTTATCTGCTACATTTGAGAAATTTGACCAATCAACTTGTTCCTCCTGAAAACCGTCAGCTTCTAACTGTTTCTTCCGTTTTTGCTGTTCGATTCTTTCTTTTAGACTAGGGCCAGGATCAATGCGTCCTTTGAATTTTAAGGGGTGTATCCTTTTAAAGCCAATTTGATGTGGTGTGTACGTTTCAGATCCGCAAGTAAAAATCAGTAATTTCTCACGGAGATCCAAGACTTCGTCATAATTTTCGGGAGTGGATGGAGTTCCGATTAGAGGACTTGATGATGCAGACATGTCTTTAGATGTGCACTGGGCTATAAAGTTTCGAATTTTCATCAATGATTATATTGTTGGCAGAAAAATGGCAAAATTTAAAAAAAAAAGGCTACCTTCAGGAAGAAGTTCTGTCTTTTGTTTCTTTGCTGAGAGATCACATTCCCCAGTTACAGTGTCGCTATTTGATTCATCGCCTTCTGCTCCTTCTTTGCTAGTGGATGACGTTGATGGCATATTTGTATCCACATGTTTAGAGCTGCAGGGGCGAGGGTCGTCCGACTCTTGGTCACAAAGATCTGATACAGAAGGTACTCTTCTTTTCGTTGGGGATTTTGGATTTTTAGACATGGATTGAGTATCTTTATGTGCGCTGCTGTGGTACTCTAATGTATAATCAATATCGGCTACATTATCCAGAGGTTTCCAGTTCTGAAAGGCTCCTTGAAGAGTTCCACGGACGCCTCTGGAATTGATGCGAATTAAATCCCTTTCCAAGGGCAGACTTGAGGGAGGATTCCCCACGCGGACATCTGAATTATCAGAGTTACTCGCTGGTTCTTCAACCTTTGGATTCAAAGCACTTGAAACACTTGAAGATTCATCGGAAGGAGAATCCAGCTCAACGCAATTGGCAACGATGATTGACCTAACTGACGAGGCTTTTGGGTTGTAGAATCGAAACATTTCATTCATAATTGCTGTATGTTCAGACTCACTTTCCTGTACGCAAATAATAAAATCATTTTATTATACATTATTTTTTATGCAAAATAATCTTTCACGTAAATAGACTTGTAAATTAGTTAGAACTTACCTGAGAAGCTTTGTTTAGCCAAATTACAGTTTTGCTGACCATATTTCCGAGCCAATGTAGGTTTCCACTCAGAAAAAACATATCAGAGTACCACGTACCAAAAATATCGTATGGTTTGCTCATAACTCGACATTCCAATCGAAAATCATCTGTAGTAATAAAACAATATGCAATTAGTAGTGAAAGTGATCCTAAGCTTACTTAAGTCATTACTTTCATCCTCATGCTACTGTTACCTTTTAAACTGAAGATTGCAATTTCCCCCGACGTGGAGTGAAGCCCAAAGAGCACTCCTGAGACCAAAAGTAAAGTATCTGATTCGTTGAACTGAGAAAATTGAGTGTACTTCCACGAGAATGTCTTCATATTCTTGGAAAACTCTGGGCGTTCGATAGGATGTATGCTTGTGTTCCACACCTAAACCAAACAAATCAAGAATTTCATTTAACATATCAGGGTAGTAATTGGTTAACTTTATACAAAAAAAACTGAAAAACGCACATGGACATAACCATCTTTAGCAGTCGTTGTAAAGCGTTGTCCGTCGTGGGAAAAAGAAACATGCAAAACTTGGTCCGAATGCTTCGTTAGGACCTGGGCTTCAACAATCGGCGTCTCATCAACCAACCGAATAAATTCATCTCTCCATGTTTCATGTCCTGAAAATGTAAAGCGTTTTGTTAGCTAATTTATTTTCATCCCGTGAATTCGGTGTAGGTACATTAAAATAATTGGCATTCACCAACTGGTTCTTGGAAAGTGGGCTGCACTCTAAACTTTCGATGAAATAAATTCCTCCACAGAATTTCATCGTGTGCAACTCTCCTAAATGTTCGACAACATTGGCCTGCACAGGCCACTTCATTGGGAGACAGGTAGCTTAGAATTTGAAGAATCAACGAATCTGGAAGGTCTTGAAACATAATGATGGATTTTCACAGATTCTATAGTTCCTAATTAATTGGCACAGGAAGTGCGGCAGGCGGGTAAGGTGAAGATGGTGATATAACGATACTACTGCTCACCTGAAATAGAATAAAAATCGGGATTTAAAATCACTGAGAAGAACTTGAGACCTTGTATTAGTTGTATTGAAGATTGATACCTAACCTACTGCCTACTACCTGCCTACCTATACACAATTACACAATCATCAGAATCTGAATCATCTATATATAATAAGACAATAATAATAATTATTATTGATTATTAGTTTATTGCACAATGGCATACGCTATAAAGGTATACGCAGCCAGTAGGTATACATTTGAAACAAAGAAATTCCGAAATAAAATAATATTTTAATTGACTAACAATGAAACACAAACGTTAGTGACAAGTTGCAAATAAACTCAATTTTCTTCATTCACTGCATTTTATCAGATAACTAATTGAAACACTTTTCTAAATAAATCATCAGACAGGGCAAACAAACACAACTTATTAACCCTTCTTATCGAATCTATATAACCCCAAGGTTCGATACACTTGCGACAGGTTTTGCAATTAAAATGTATATGAATGCTGGCTGTCGTCGTATGCTATATCATATCGTCTGCCTGCTGTAAAGAACGTCAATTGAACAGAATGTTATTGCGGTTTGTTTGTACACAGTAAGGGGGCAATAATTTTTCTGTATACAAAATATTTTGCTTAAATTATATGATGTATTTTATAAAAAGATTGATTCATTCATTCAAGATAATACAGATGATAATTGCTGAATACACATATACGTACAGACGTATAAAGTATAAAGTAATCTTTTTACATTATTCCTTCGTTTATTGAAAATACTGTTATCTGTCAGTATAACTGCGTTTTAGTAAAGTTAGTATTAGTAGCGAGAAAAAGTGATAACTGCAGTGCAGAGTATACTTGTGTATTTTAACAAATCTTCCAAAACAGTTGTAGTTGCAAGTGTTGCAATAACACAAATGTAAAATACATTCAGAAGAACAAAAGACCTTTCAGCCTTCCTGTGTACTTGTATACGCATTTAGAATTCTGCATTTAGCAATGAATATTGAACAATTGTTTAGAACAATATTATCCAAGTGTAGGTCAGTGTTTTCGTAAAATATGATTAAAAATTTGAATACGTTACTAGTAACAGATGAGATAAATGGAGGTGTATATGTACTACTTACCAATTAACATTGTGTTTATTCCCAAATATGAATCATATACTCAGAGAACGAATATATAATTAAGGCGAGAGTTAAGTCAGCTTTAAGTAATTAAGCAGAACCAATCAACTTGTATAAATTCCAGACTCAGACAGTATAGGCTGACGGTGACGACATTATCACCATAAAATAAGAATTCATTGGGGAGATGGTAGTTTTGGCTTGTACATCAGTACTTTTGTGTTGCTTTGTTATCTGCTATGTACTGATGTGTAAATATCGTGCATCCTAGATGCATATATAGACAGAGAACAACCCACGTCTCTTACATCACTTCTTTTCCTCCCTATTATAGTATAGTGCAATAAACTTATCTTTAAACGTTCACTTATTTACCTACTTCACTCAGGTCCTCACTTTTTTTGCACACTTTCACTCAAGAATAGAGCAAAGCAGCTGATTGCGAGTGAGCTAAAGAAGTTTATTGCATTATACATATAATGCATAAGATGAGAGTGGCTATTGGGAGTTTCTGTTGTGTGTGAGTTGCTGCTGAGTAGAATCCAGTTCCGCCGTCAACGACCACTCACTAGACTACCCAACAGACTTCTTGAATGCAGATTGCAGACAGCTCTTTATGTTTCATATAATATGTAGGTAGCTTATATTTATTATTGTTGTTATACCTTCCTCTTCCCTATTCACAATTCTCAGCACTCTCGCTTTGTTAATAAGCAAAAGGTGATTAGTAAATAAGACATGCATATAAGTGGAACAGTTCATGCTATACTGATATACACACAGATATTACTTATTAATCTCACAGGAAAAATACGATAAGAATATAGACTAATAAACAACCAACCTACCTATACAGTTGTTTATACAGTATGTATCTTTTCAGAGAATTATAATGCACATTAGAAAATCAAAGAAAGTCTGCCTCGAGATTCAATGTTCCTAGTACACAGACTATTTAAGTTCATTGCATTGCATTTAGAATGTAATCAGTCACTATTGATAAGTTCAATGTAATGTGTTCATGCGGAGAATCATAATCTTATCTTTCTATTTAGATACGTGCAGCTTTCCTAACACGTAAATTATATATTGACATTTGCAAATAAAATAATACACAACCCGAACGAACATCTTCGCCTGCAAGAGAGTCTAGTAAATAATGAAATTAGGATGTTTGTAGTATATAAATAGGCACCAGTATTACATTAGACAGGAAGATTTCGCAATAGTGTTTGCATTCGCAAACCCATCTGAATATCAGAGCATGAATTTATAATATGTAATCATATAGGTATGAACAAAGCTATCTAGGAGCAGAGCAACCTACGCAATATGCTAATAAATAATAAAGCTGAGGTTTTGGCGAGCATTGACTGACACATCACACCTTAAAAGGAAAGATGATACATTGATGCTCAAGGAAGTAGGTGGGATATTCCTGTGAAAGTCTTATTACTGCAAAAATATTGAGTTTATATATAATATAATATATTACAGATATTATATTTCTATAATATGCTTACTTCTTTGGTTAGAGTGGAGCTACTCGTTAAAGCGTATATTCTGTCAGAAGGATTCCTTCCAGTTGTCCAAGAAAGAGTCGTTCACATACACTCACACCTTCGAGCTGGAAGAAGATGCGAATGCAGATGCGACGAAGAATAGAATGGAAAAACACAAAGCTGAAAGCTCGACTTTATTTTCAGTGATCTTTCTGGCAAACGCTATTCTATTTCTATATCCATATGTTGGCTCACTTTGACTTGGATTCAAGATGTTCTCGTACAATTTTTTCTCTATGCAATTGTGCTCAACCACGACAACAAGAAATAGTCTACTAAAAAAGATAACACGCAAAAACAGAGTCAATACTTATTGTAAACATATCAACATGTAACTACTTACCTACCTACATTTATGTATTTAGTCGCATATAGAAAGTTCCATGTCTATAAACAGATTTTGCAAAGTCGCATTTTATACCACAACGTACATTCTGCTGCATTCGTGTATTTCCTCAAGTTACATCGCGCACCGGCTTATGCTATGCGAATATGTACTTGATGTCAGCTAAGGGTAGCTAATATGTTTTTTAGGTTACGAATTACGAATATAGCCATAGTCTATTAGTTCAAGCCAAGAAAATGCGGTGCAGGTTTCCCTGTAAAACGGTATTTAAAGTTTATTATGTCTATAGAACATACAGATGTCAACTGGATGCTACAGAACTTATTTGGCGTTGGTACATCGTACATCTACCATAAAATAAGTTTCATGTAAAAGGCCATGTAGACGTATATAGAGGAGGAACATGAGAATTATTAGTAACTTAGGACAGGAATTATTGTCTGCCACAAAATACAACCTTCTTCATAATGCTTATTATTTTTTGTAAGGTAATAATAGTAATGCCATGCCGAAAGGGTTCTCTTTCCATCGAAATCTCTTCTTGGGGATTTAATGCTTATGCATATTATGCATTGTACATTATCTTGTACTTGGGTTGCGTAGAATAATATTCCACAAAGTACAGCAATTTAATGGAACTTGCATGAAGACACAACAACGAATTGCTATTTCCCAGCAAGTATGTTAGGCAAGTGTATACTATTATTTTCTATGTAAAATGCGGATGATTCACACTTTCTCATCAAAGCAAGCCAAACACGCGTGCTTGCTCTATTACTGAACATATTTAATCAGTGGGCATCATTTCTGCTACATTTATTGCAATGTACAATTTCAATTCAAAAATAAAAAAATTTCATACTTTTGTCAATACATTAATCTGCAATGCAACTATAGCATTGACGCAACTACCTACGGATTTTATAAGAATACGTCTGCCAAAAGTCCAAGTTCAGCTAGCAGGAGAACAGAAGTGGCAATCAGCTGTGGTATTTTTTGCCAATTTGCGGTTATAGTAGCTACATGGAAGCAGTAAGCAGAAGTTCAGGAGCGGAAGAAGGAGATGCGATGTGAATGACTTTTTCAGCATCTCAACTTGTAGAGATTCATAGTCTGTTTATTTACACACTGCGAGTTTTAACTTCATCTACTATAGACTCATACTTTTATATTCTTCGCATTGCCAAAATCAGCATATGCTTAGCCTTCTGTTGCAGAAAATACAAACTAAATAGCCGAAGTAGCCACTTACTTGGCCTGTGAAAGTAATAGTCTATGAAATGGGTTAGCTGGAGAGACAAGAGACAAGTGAGGGAGTGATAAGTACGCAGTGGTGATTTTGGTTAGAAATAAAATTAAAAATTATTATTAGTAACAATGTCGGGTATGCATTTCCAATTTGCAAATCATGATCAAGCTAACTCGTAGATACCGCAAAAATATAACTTGATTAGTTTATAATTCTTAAGCAATGTGAGACATTAAATGGAAAATAAGTGAATACCAATAGTAATTTCGATCGTTGATTTTGAGATTGAATGATAAGTACTCACATTCACATAATGACCACAACATGTTTTCATAAACAAATAATATCAAATCCGTGTATACGGGACCGATTTTGTTATTCAATGTAAGCAAGACGAGACATAAACCATACAAAGCACGATTAGACTTTTAATGTCCTTAAAGCGGTTGAGAAACTATAAGTGCAATCATTGGACTGACTTGACAGTTTCTTGGTATTCATCTGTATTTCTGTATATCAGCTAATCATCTCCCTCACATACTGCTAAAAATGACTCAAAAATCGTACCTTACGATTTGACTGAAAGAATGATTGCGTGCATGTAAAACTGAGACTGACTTTTGTTTGTGTCACTTATCTGCTGTCAATTTAGCTAAGGAAAATTGTTGTACATGTAAAATGCATTTATAATGCTTCAGTGTGCGTGTGTGTCGAATAAAACCAAATTGAATTCAAAAGACCTAATTTCTTTAAACTTGTATTTTAAAATTACCATTATTAAGTCAAGCGTTTACATTTATGCATTCTGTCCCTGTATATTCATCACATTCGAATTCACTTACAACTGAGCACACTGAGCAGGATGATTGTGATGAGGTGAAGGAAAAATTCAAAGAACTAAAGCTAAGTGGAAAACTAATTATCCATTCCCGTTTAATTTACAAGCCCTGAGTCTACTACTTACTGGTTGGATAGGAATTTTTGGCATAAGGCTACACTTACAGTTAGATTCGTGCATTTTATAGTCCAATTAAATAGAGATGTAAGATAAGGACGGTAATTAACTCTGTCGGTGGGGATACCTCTGTGTGATAGCGATATAGCCTCTTTGCCTTGAATTTCACAATGGCAAGCTACCTAATAAGTGTCTATCTTTTGAATTTTTTACAAATAGATGTGAGACATGATTAAACAATAAACGAAACCGCTTACCATTGGTACCATTTGTGAGTATTATGTTGAACAATGTGAGATGAATCAGGTATATAGATGCCTGAATCAAGTTTCATTAGTGGCATGTATTTAGTCTACATTTGTAAAGACAAGC
>JABASI010001064.1:0-28508 GCA_019776505.1 Tomocerus nigrus
TGCATGCACCCGTATTAGCATCATGCAAGATATTTCTCAAGAGTTTCAGGAAGACCAAATAATCCTATGTAGTACTATTCCCTCACGGAAAATAGACAAAATTTCTATATATTTATTATGTACCTATTTATAAATACCTTCACTGGAATTAAATACACTTTAATGCCATGAATTTGCCCAGTCTAGTCGGTCACAAATCACATATTATTTTTGTTTAGCATACCTAACATGACGTTTTTCTTTATTCTGATACATTCTTTTTGTACTTTTATTTATTGTTTAGGTATCATTTAGGTATAAATATATAATATGCCCTACAATGAAAATGGTGGCATTTGAGGTTTAGTATTAAATTACTGCACTACTATATACAATCAGTTCGAGAAGCATGTAAATGCATGCTTGTATAAAACTCATTGAAAGATAACCCCATGCTTTTTCAGTTTTGTTGCGATAATGCTTCTTTAGCAATTTTAGACAAACACAATAATCTGTTGTTATAATAATAATAATAATGGTTTTATTCAACAGACCTTTTTACATCTGATGATGGATGAAAAGATTTTAAATCGTCTGAAGTAGTACACCAGGTCTAGGCCCGTAATATTTATTGCATGTTGTATTGTAAGTGTATTTAGCCAAAGTTACATAATTATGTTGGAGAGTCCAAAAAATACGAATCCGCGATACACTTATTAATAAAAATATCGTTTCAAGTGTTGATAAGTTGTTGTTGATACCTAGTATGTCATTATATAAATGCTCATTGAGTTTATTAATAGGCCGCAGTAAAGGCTTCAAATGCACTAGCCTGGCGTGCAGCGTCCGCTCTGTTATCATAAGGTCCATTCCAATTCAGACCCTGAAAATTTATAATTATTTTGAAATATATAATTAGAAAAAATAATAAAGAAACTTAAAAAAAGTTACAAATTGATCGAGGCTGTTGCGATTCCGTTGGTAAATAGCATCAGTCTGTGCAATTAGCCAACTCCTATATGGTCTGCCTTCCAAAATTTTATCTAGTTCTCCCAGATTTCGAACGAATACACCCTTGAAAGTTGGACCATCACCTAAATACAAACATGAAAAGTATAAATTATACGTGTACAAATGTGAGTTGATACATTTGTAATAAACGGACAAGAAATACACCTCCACAGTCTCCTCCCCCATTCTCGCATCTAGAAACGAGAAATAATCATAGGTACAAAAGGTATTACCTACAATGATACATCTGAGGAATCTGAGAATGTTACCCATGATCAAATAATACTCCATTGGGAGTCAAAACAGGGCTTCTCAAAACCGCATCGGCGATAGCTCTTGCTTCTCTGATGTAATTGGAATCTCCAGTAGCTTTGAAAAGCTCTACAAGTCCTCCGAGGATGACTCCTTGATTGTAAGACCAAGTGAAACCTCCATTGTTTTGACAGTTACCGTTAAGCCCATCGTTTATCAGATTTTCTGAGTTGAACATCCCACTAGCTCTGAACCAAACCCAGACCTCAATAGCTTGGTGAAGGTATTGAGTGTCACCTGGGATTCTGTTATGAAGAGCAGCCGCTAATTTGATAAATAGCTCATTAGGAATCGCATTCTTGTAATCCATATCAGTAGTCCACCAAAGTCCTCCACCACAAACATTGTCTTTGTATCCGTAACAGTAGTCTGCATCGATTTTGGCCATCTCCAGGTATTTCTGATCTCCAAGAAGATCATAAGCATCCACCCAAGCGAGGCCCCACCAAAGTGTATCATCTTCAAGCATAAATAATGTAAATTATTTTCTAATGTACAATAATAGACATTATTTTAACCTACAAAGTATGCAATATTGTAGCTAAATTCTTTGAAACCAAAATATTTATAGTTGACATTACCGATATAAAAATTCGTAAAATTTCCATCTTCCTTGTCTTTGTTCTTTTCGAAGGTTGTGTCAATTGCGTAGCTGTATGTATTTCTGCCGGTGATTCTGGTGTAGTCTATTATGGCTGTAAGAGCATTGGCAGAATTCCACCACCCTGTCGTTTTCCATAATCCTCGATTGTCATAAAATTGCATAAGAGCCGTTGCTGCTGCATCAATCGGTCTTTCGGAATTAACTGTAGACCTAGCCCATGATGTGCATACGATTTCCGGACGATCGCCAGCTTTTCCACATGCTCGCATTGCCCCGATCCCCAAATGTTCAGGCTCGTTGGGGTCATCTATATTGAACATCAGAGTTCTCCATCCTCCATTTCCTACAGTAATAAAATAATGAGATTTACATTATTTGTAAATTGCAACTAAGATGGTTTAATGTAATAGTGAAATGAAATAAAATGGAACCTGGAGGGATTTGTGTGTCTCCTACTCGTCCTTCCCAAGTAACTCCTCCGTCGAAAGATCTATCAAGCCATAACTCATCAGTTGGATCGCCATTTTCAATGGCTCCAAAGGCCATATCATCTGTGTCAGATACAAACAAAATAATTCGACGTCCCCATATTTCTACTCGTACAGGTGTACGAGGATTTACGGCAAATTCTGGATCTCTACCATCGCAATGGATATTACAGATATTGGCTGTCTCTGTCACAGATGCTATACTTAATCCTAATAAAATGACGTTAAGAACTATTGTCTTCATTTTTGCAATAGTTATTTTGGTTTCAGTTATAAACTATCCTGCCGTGTAACTGTGTGAGTAAATGCAGATAAATGATTTCCGACCCAATGAAGACTGAAAAAAGAAAATTTCAGTAATATGCGAATCAGCTAAACGAATTGCAACTTCAATTTACATAAAGTAAATACATATGCACGAAGTATATAATTCCATATAGATAAGGAATACTTAAAAATCCTCATCGATCATGTGTAAGTGTAATCAGTTTGAAGATAATTGATTCATCATATATTCACAAGCATGCATTTACATGTACTACTCAACTCAGTTACTGATTGTACCACTCCTCATTTACTGTAGTTAAATGGGTGTAGGTCATAATATTATCAGAAAATTCTTTTGTGTATTGGGATTTTGGAGGCTAGGAGTGTAGAACTCCAGAAATTACATAATAATTTAATATTGGGCTGAATATCACCAAACAAGCAGTCATACACCATGTGTTTATTTACTTAGTTTGTTTGTACTTAATTTTGCATTACTTGAAATAGATTTTTGAGAAGATTTTGTTTATATTAAAACATGATTTTAGATAAAAAAGTATGAGCTTCTGTCCATGTAAAAATGATATTCAATTTTGCTTTTATTCATGGTTAGCAAATCAAAAAGTCACGTTGTGGTTGTGATTATTTGGCCCATACTTTCAGAAGGTTGCTTTACCATTAAGCTATACAGAAGGAAGATGCAAACATTACGGATAACCGTAACTGCCATACGTTAGGCATTATTTATTCCATGCTAGGAACCGAACTCGTAGCACAATAGCCATTGCTTCAAGTACTGCATTATTTATTCCGAGATAGAATCATACTCGTAGTATTTGCCCAACGTATGGCATTATCATCATTTCCCTCTGTGTGGTAGTAGTCGAGCTCGTGACCAGGTGACCACTATACGGTCACTTGTAATTTGTAGCGTAGCTTAACTGCCATACGTTAGGCAAAATCCTTCTGTAGTAGGAATCGAACCTACAGCTACCTCATACTGAACAGTGCCATAATAATACAACTCAGCCAACATACTTACATTGGCTGCTACTTTGTGGAATATTAACTTTGATTGGCATTGACGGGAACATACATAAAACGTACTACTGATGATTTTGATGACGATTGACTACTGAAACTACTGATGTACCTATGTGGGTTGATCAATTTACGTAAACCAGAACAGATTAACAGATGCATTGCAATATTTAGATGCGTTGATATGCAATAACTCAGGTGCATTTAACTCAAGTACCAAAATATGAGGGGTGTCGTATCTACCTAAATACAGATAATGACAAACTTTTAAATATTATACAAATTGGTAATATTTAATTCCATTTTAATGGGGACTAATTAATTATAATATAGGTATATAATTTACTATTACTACTGCACTGCACTGTACTAATAATGTACTATACTGTATGTATATGGGTCCATTAGGAAAAAGTAGGTAGATGCTTCAAAAAAATTGCCATGTATTACTTAAATGCATTCAGAGAAATGAGAACATCAGATTTTTATTTCTATTTACTGTGTACTCCACAGGAAGATGATTTACGATAAGATTGATCTTTGTCCCTGTACTTACTTACACTCATTACATTATTATAGTACACTGCATTACTGCACTCAATTCCTTAGCAGTAATACAAGTTTAAGCATTAGTCTTCTACATAACTAAACTACCTACAATACTATAGCTTGGTATAGTATTATACTTACCTTTAGCCATGTAAGAGTCATTATAATATTAGTAAATTATAATGATGGTGTTTCCTATACTAATCGCGAAAATGTAAATAGCAAATGTAAGTCAACTTATAAATCAAGGATACAATAAATAACATACTTACTTACACTATATAAACAGTCGTAGTAGGTATCGGAATAAATGCACACCTGTCCATTGTACACGTGAATGAATAACATTTAGTTCATTTCATGCTTTTTATTATCTCCTCGCTGTCTTACGCATTTTACTGCTTTCCCACGATATCCCTCGCTACGGATGTCGGATGTAATCTTCATAACATAACAAACTGTGTCCTATTGCTACGAGCTAACAAAAACAAGTTTTCTATCCGCAGAGTATTCATTTCTCCGATTTTTTTAAATGTATACACATATACAAACTTATGCAGGTACTAATTTGCAGTAGTGTACGAAGAATAGGAATACCTATACGCATAACGTGTATATTTACCCAACAATAAGTAATCATAATCAACCATGATATTTTATATTACTTGTGTAATATTTCTCATTTTATGACAAAGTATGACTGTAGTTACATAGTGAGTTAGTGAATCCATTTAGATAGAATAGTAGTTTGTATAGCATCAAGAATGCATTTTAACAGGTAAATTCATTTTTTTCAACGAAAAGGATTTGAAATTAAAGGCTGCCTACATGCAGAAGCACTTTTATTACCTTTTGTGTCATACGGAATGCTATATTGATAGAGGCTCCACAACTATGAAAACTGATTGAATTAATTGGAACAAATGTAAACACGGCATAGAAATATACTTTCAACGAACAACCTTATTGTATGTGAAATGTGAGCATGTCAGACAAGTTCCCTCAAAGAAGATACTTTCCTATCATATCAAAAAATAAACACAACAGTTTGTCTGTCAGTGTTCTAGGGTAGCCAGTGACTATATGAAATGGCATTCAACTATGAAAGTAACCAACAAAACTGTTAGACGAAACAAACACAGATTTGTAATCGGACAATCGCGTCTAGCCTCAGATAGAGTCTACAGTAGGGAAGTGCTCTCTCTGAATTTGTCAGTATTTTTTGTGCTGCATTCACAAAATGCGACCAAAGTAGCTTTTTTGTATTTCAATTAAGAAAATGTATTTTCAATTCTCTGAAACTCGTGGATATAAATAGACATTACCGTTTTGTTCAAAATTTTATTCCGTAAAGCATCAACACGGTTTTCATTCAAAATGGCGGAAGAATTGTGGTATATGACCACTCCTACAGGTCTTATGAAGCTTTTTACAATCGTAAGGAAATTCCATTTTATATCAAATATTTTATATCAAAATCTAAGTGTGTGTCGTTTGGGAAGATTATTTTTTACGCTCAATTTTTTTTCATGTGACATGATAATTTGTGATTTTTTAGGCATTAGGAATAATAATTCTTGGAATCGGCTGTCATGCATATTTGGAATCTTTGTGGACAGAAGTTTATGATATTCTAGCACCGCTGAGACCATATTTAGCCTTGTCGGGAACAACTCTGGTTCGTTTTCAATAATTAAACACCTTAAAACAAGCTCATGATAAAAATTAGTTTTATGCGTGTAATAATTTTTATTGGATTTGTAGCCGGATTTGACAGCAGAACGATTTTTCGTTGGAGTGGCAATTTCTCTTTGCATTGTGTCTACCTTATATCTTCTTGCGTATTCTTTGGATGATGATCTAGCTGCAGTTAAAGTTAATCGTATTATAGTAAGCATATCATTTTCTATTGAATATTACTTAGTTGTATCCTTTTATCGGATATAACTTACGCTACAAAACCTAATAATGTTATTGACATAATTAATGTGGCAATCCATTTATATTGGCTGTGGTAATTTAAGTGGAACAATTTTGAAATTTTTAGGATACAATTTATCATATGGTTGGAGGAATCCTGCAAGTAGTGGCTGGATCCTTGTTAATTTACTCTGCTTGTGCAATTGAAGCATTTATTGAAGAGAGCAATAAAGAAAAATATTACATTCCAGGAGCAATTGTAATGCCCCCAACAAGGTTGCAGTTAATCGAAGAGAAGCTTTCTGCTGGAGTAAGTACATGACTACCAGATAATTTCCGTATTTATAATTATGGAGATAGAAAATTATAGGTTTCTTCTTTGGATAAACAGATCTTGGGAATTATCAACGGATTTTTGTACTGGATAATTGCAGCTTTGGTTGCGAGCAGAGGAAGATTGCATTGTCGGGTGGAATTCTAATTTTGAAAAATTCGTGTTCATTAACAAAAGGCTTATTAATCTTATTTCTCACCTATTGATATTTACTATATTTTAAGTAATGTACATATATTTATGAGAATTAGGGGATGAGGTTGTAGAACGTGGTGATTCTGGTGATGTAGTGTGATAATAGAGATCAGTATTATTATTAACTATGCATTTAGATATTTTCATTATGGATTGCAAAGGAAATATTCTTTGATATTTGAAAAGAATATGCAAATGACGAAATGACATTATTTGCTTTAATAAAGACTACCTAAGCTAATTAGTGAAAAATGAGCTGAACTGCTTATAATTATTGTCAAAAATGTAATTGTGTTTATTTCAGCTATATCTCAATAAATATGAATAAAGTTAGTGTTACAAAAGTTAGTACTAATACAATATTCAAGGATTAGTCGAATATTCTAAACAAAATCCGGTATTTTGAGTATCACCGGCTAAAATTGTGATAACATCGCAGAGACACTTGTCATCCAGAGTCCAATTGCAATTTAGAAAGTTTTCTCTGCTCATCGAAGTGCAATTAAAGAAATCCTCTGCGGGAGCATGGAATGACTTGGGCTGAGTAGATCCTTCATTCTCATCAAAGTTTACAAGAAGTAGGTAAGGTTTAGGCAAATCTTTAAAAAGAAAACAATGATTTTGTTAAATACCATCTCGCAAATCATTTTAAAATATATTTCATGAAACGTACTTTTTATTTCTGTGAAATTATTTCCGCATTGTTTGTTGTCCCCATATAGTTGGACATAATCGTTAGTGCAATCGTCAATTTTTAAAAGAGAACCGTCTGCAATCTCTTGGTCAGGACTGCCAGAAATAAAAAATGACTTGTCGGAGCAGGGTCTCCACTGCAAAACGAATTCCCGTTAGCATCACTTTGTTCATGAAGAAATGTATTAGCCATTCTGGTATTGAATTTGAATTAGAATTTAAGAGACTAAGATTATTTAATAATGGCACGTTTATAGATCTCGATGACCCCGTTGGGTTGACACACACGGAGTAGTGTTGACTATTCAGCTGCTGCTGTTGTTGGAAATTGAAACTCCGAATCTGCCCTTCCGTAGATCGAAATGATTGTAGACAATGTTCTTGCACTAAAATTCATACAGAAGAAAATTAAATTCTGGTTCTAACGAATTGTGGAGCATATAGAAAATTAAACTACCTCTTCGTCGAGAATTACAGGCAATTTGGTAGACTTTGATTTCATAATTTGCTAAATCTGTTACGGATGATTTTGTTTGGAAGGATAAAGTAATTTTTTCGGACTCTCCATACGAAAGATACACTGTGATCATAAAACACACAGAAAACGTCATAAACTTTGGAAATCTCATTTAATTACTAATAATATTTATGTTAATTATATTTTTGAATTACTGTGCTCCCCTGTTAAGTTTCCACAAACACTCAAATCATAACGTAAGGTAGACGAGCCCGAAATGGTAAGCGACTCATTATTACAAATTCCAGAATCCTCAGGATTTGCAATCTGAAATTCGGTAAAATCCAGCCGAAGTTGACATACGTCTCGGATCTACAGATATTTAAATCGTAAAATATTTTAATCTAGAATAATTAACACACTTTCGTCATATGAAAATGTGTCGTCTGTAAAAGGAGACTAAAAACTCCAATTTTGCATAATTTTTAAGTGAAACAGCGATAAATATCTGCAGATTATACACTTGAAAATCCAAACCTTTGGGAAAACGAACCGGCATGTTTGCTGGCGACTCGAAGGGCTTTTCAATGTTGTTTTATTTTCTCGAATAATAAATTCAGATTCGCCAATATCGCATTGCCTCGTATCTAAAACATTATACATGCAATTTCATTTCATGATTGAATTCACAAAAATGCGTCAATATAGTAATTTTCATTAACGAATAAATGAATGAGATTTCTTACAACTACAACAACAGCCAAAGCCTTGGGCACAAGTTCCTAAACTCTTCCCTCTTTTGTGTTTACATTCGGTTCTGGGAAAAATAAAGTTAATCCTAATTATGGCATACTTTTAGCATTAAGAAAACAAAGAATGCTTATCTATTGTTATTCTAATTAACAATCGATCCGCGAATAGCTTGAACTTGAAGAATCTATGGTCTTAAACATATAATATCATTGTTAACTTACGGTGTTGTACAAACACCTTCACCGGAAGATGTTGAGCACCCTTCGTTAGGAAACTTGATTATACTAAAATAATTAAAAACTACAACAAAAATAAATAATCAGATCACACAAAAATACACTGAATTATTTACCCCTACTAATTATTGGTAAAAATAGTAAGAATGAAAATTCACACAAGTATAATAGGTTATTAGCACACGTATATTGTGATTGTGAATTAGGAATGAGCAGATGTGTACACACATTTAGATGCCCGACTGTTTCCTTGTCTTATGTTTTGATTGTGATTAGGAGTAGAGCGTAGACCGACAGCTCCTTCATTTAAATCCACATTTAATTTGCCGTGACACAAACAAATAACAAAGCTGACCACAACAATGTACACAGAAATTGTTTTAAATTGATTTTTTAATTTCATTATTGACTATACAGGTGGAAATTTTCTTTCTGTGAATATAGGCAACCTTAATTATGAAAAGAATTGAATTTAAACAGGTAAAAATTGTTTTCAGTGTTGCAAATGAGAGATGGTGTATAGCAATTGAATGCAAAGAGCTGTGATGGGTTTCATCTTTACTTTTATATTTTCTTGAGACAATATTTTTCGAACATGCGTTCTTTTTAGTTCAATGTGTCATTTCAAGTGTGAATTATCATACACACTCTTTCCTTCACATTCATCTGTCAATTCTTATATCATGCATGCAACATTCTAATTGTATGCGTTTCTGATATCTATAGGCACATGTTTTTGAGCAGCATCTTCTTTTTGGTAACATGGCACATATGCATTGTTAATGAAAAATCTCGGAAGCGAGACTTTTTAAGCATGTGTACTAATCTTCTCAAAATTAGATATGCGCAATAGTTTATCTTGTCATCTTTATCGATTGAAGTTGTAGAGACTGTGCATATGATGAATATGTATCACAATGCTTTTCTGTTACAATTATTAATTAGTTGCATTCTAGCATTATCTGTACACTTAAAAACAAAATCTCACTCAAATTCCTTCAAAATGGAATGTTAAACCTATTTGAAATTATATGTATCTATTATCATTAATAGCAACTTCTGTAATAGATTTGTGCATCAAAAATAATTTTATTTCGCATACATACGTATTCGAGTGTGAGTAATTATTCCTATTTATTAGAAAAAGCCATTATTTTTCAAAGAACTTATTAAAATATCATAAATTGTACTTTAAAGTGTGTGCTTAAAGATAAAAGTATGTGAGTAATTATTCCTATTTATTAGAAAAAGCCATTATTTTTCAAAGAACTTATTAAAATATCATAAATTGTACTTTGATGGTATGTTACTAAAAAGAAACGTAGAAAATACTGTGCATTGTCAACCTTTAATGAGACCTGCGTGCGACACAATGGTGAATAATTTATAAAAAGTGTAAGAAGGTTAATAATTTGCATATCCACCAGAAAATCTTGTTTCTCACATAGTTTCTAGAATTCTAGATTCTATATTCTAGAGTGGTTATTATTTTGAAAGTATTAGCATTATTATTNTAATAATTTGCATATCCACCAGAAAATCTTGTTTCTCACATAGTTTCTAGAATTCTAGATTCTATATTCTAGAGTGGTTATTATTTTGAAAGTATTAGCATTATTATTGTAGTTTTTTAATGGCTATCATAAACATGGACGGAAGACATCCTGGTAAATAGTAACTACGAATATTTCCAGACTTTTTGACTACCTACCTATTAACACAATTATCGTGTGTAAAAAAGACGGAATAGGAAATGGTTTTGAATTTTCTTACTTTTATCTTTAAACACACACTTTAAAGATAAAACTGTTTTAATGGGATCTAAATTGTCTAACTCGCTTTTATAACTCCTTCCATTAACTATGCTATACTGTCAAGACATTATAGAGCCTATATTATAATATAACGCATAAGTTTACTAATAATAGTCAAGTTAGATTCACACCTCTTTGAATAGGACATTAAAGACTTAATTTTGCAAGAAGTGATACAAGTGCTCACAATCCCAAGATAAAATAAAGGAAGGAAATTCCAGTTCCGAAGGCAATATCAATACTCAGCTCACATGCAAATGCTCTAATAGCCTAGTTAAGCTCAATCTATCATAAGTAAATGCAAAGCTACATTCGTATTTCTAGTAATTAATAGTTAGGTAGGTAGTTATCTATTGTGAGCATTATTTTTTGCCATAGTTTTCTTCTAACACGGTTTCTTTAGCAGTCGGAGTGATTTATATAATCTGAAATCCTCTGGGTAGCCTACTTTAGAAATTGTGTGCAACTTACTTTTCCTGCAAACGAACATAAAAAAATCTAATGTGCCGTAATGTGTCAATAAAAATTCGATGCATGGAACAATAGTATCTTGCATCATTATAATATATATACTTTGATATTTATATGGAAGATATATCGTGTATTAGTCAGTAGCTAATGAATGAGAGCTCTTTTGCTTAACAACAAAGTAAATCTAGATTGCTAAATTAGATGTTATTATCTATGTATGCAATTATAAGTCTCGTTTAACATAGAACTTGTGCTTAACTAGAATTATATTATACAATACACAATGCAGTTGCGTTATGAATGACTAATGATATAATCACACACCGTCATATATCCTTATAGTTTCTATAGTATAGCTCATTTAACTTGCCTTCTCATCAGCCCTGACTCCCTCCCTGTAGTTCACTGTCAAGGCAAATAAAAATGTTCGATGTCATTTCCTTCCTTTGTTACAACAATTAGTTCACCCAAGATGTTTATGTAGCTGTAAGTGTAAACAAGTATGCAAACAATACTCCAAGTAACTAATGCCAGCTACCAATCTACCGATTTACCACTTAAGACAACCTTTGCAAAGGGGCAAGGTGCAATACGCTCGTTATAACACATTTTTCATCGCACATATATTATTGCACGCAATCATCCTTATTCTGCATTAGTTTACCTGAACAACTAACAAGAAGTTAAATTCTGTAAAAATAATAATCTCATGTATCTCAACGTTTATGTTTGCATACCAATAAATAGTATTGAAGTTATACTTGTATCAAATGTAGATATCTAAGTACATTCAAGAATTGTGAATTATATGTTAGGTAACTGGGCTACTTTGCATTATTACATCATTAAATACCAAAGAAATTTTTATTGGAGCAACGGATAGGGATATGACATAAATATGATTGATCTGAATCTACAAAAGTTGCTAAAAAATTGGATTTGATACAGATAAGGAATTAAATAAAGCCATTAAAATATTGTAGAAGATTTTTTGATGTGCTGCCGTCGGAAAAGCTAGAAATTCCGTTTAGACGCTGACGGCGACAAAGACAAGATATTTTTGTAATGTCCTTTGGCAATTAGTAATTTAGAAAATGCACTTTAGTGTAGGAAAGAATTAATGGTGGATAGTTAATGGAGTTGTATTGAAAATTGAGTTTGAAAAATAATGTTTTCGCATTAACCCAAAGACATTAATGTCAAAAAGTATTATTAATGGTGGTAGGATGGTATAGTAGTAGAGCACCTACTTAACATTCTTCGAAAATAAGAATTTTCTCAATTGTCCGACAAGATTTTTAGTTTAATCTTGTATGGGAGTGTGTACTACTTAGTTTGTCACATTGTAAATGGGCCCATATCCATTTCCGAATCCCATTTATCAATTAATTGTGAAAATGGTCTAAGAGCTCATCTATGTTCATGTCTGTGAAGAATAAAGGAATAAATAGTGCAAAGTGAGTCAGTAGAGTAGTAAAAGATAAAAATGAAGGCTTTTATTACGAGAACTAATGAAGGTGTGAATGAATTCTGTTAAATAAGACAACATTAGAAGAAGGGCATATACTTAGCTGCCTATATGGTTTGGTTTTCTTGACTCCGGCTACAGCGGAAGGGATTATTATGTATGTTGCCGTAATCCAATACAGGATTATAATACACTCTCCTTATATTATACATACTCAATATACGACAATTATGTGTGAGTTGTTTGTAAATATTATTAGAGGTATGCGATATGTGTCTTCTTCGTTCTAGTAAGTAATATTGAGTATAAAGATAATTAATTACTACATAGATAGAATTCAGGTATAGAAAACCCTCACTGTCTTCCATACATACAAAAGGAGGATATTATAATAGTAAGATATGTCTACGTGAATGAATAAAAAGGGTTTTAATATTGTGAGAATCTATGTAGTAGTTTGTAAGTAGTAAAAGAGTCTTGTGCTTTGTTTAAGTGAACAAATGTAATAAATAAACAATATACATAGTTTGCAATGTGCCACTAGTGTATCAGTCAAGCAAACATCGTTGACTGTGGAACAACAAGACAGTGCACTTATTTACTTTCAAGTTCAAACAGATTCTCAATAGCTAAATCATCAAAGTGTGTGCAAATCAAGTGCAAATTAAATATTGGTTTTACATGTTACAGCTAAAATGGCCACAATTAAAGTGTTTAGTTCTAGTAATTGCAGACTAAGTTTACTCCTTGGCTTTATTTGTGTTTGGCTCAATGTTTATTGCAAAAGTGGAGCGGCGGAGCCGCGAAGAATGCCTTTCGGATTTGACCTCTCTGGTCCGAACGAAAAAGAGAAACTAGAACGGTATGATTTTTTCATTGTTTATCCAAAAATGATTTTTACGATTTATAGGTAAATTTTTCTGTTTAAAATTTTCAGGGGAGGACTTTTTTCTGATGGTCTGGACCTTGATTTTGCCAAAGTGTACCAAGATGTGAGAATATCATTATTAACCTAATTTCTACAATAATTTGTAATTTTTTCCCCTAGTTTTCTGTATGATACAATTATGTGCAGAGAGAGAATGATTTACAGACAGTTCAAAGATTGATTATTGCAAAAAATGTATTAAAAGTCATTAATGATGAAAATTTATGAGGATTGAACCGTGGGTCATGTCATGTTTTTACAGTAAATCTGTCCCGATGTAAAATCTTAACCTATATAATTTACTAGGAAATAGTGGGGAACCGTTAAGAGGGAATTGATTGAGTTGCATTATCATTGAGTGGGATTAATATGTTTTTCTATAGGATGATGCGGAGGGTAGCAACCGTAAGGAACCACTAGTCACTCCACAGAAGAAAATTGCTCTCTTAGAAAGAAAGGTAAGAAGATTATGTTTTATTAGTAAGATTTAATTACATGCTACAGAGAAAAGTAGTCTGCATAGGTAGCTTAATATATTTAACGTGACATGAAATGTCTTACTCTTCAGAAACTCGTTCAATCATTATAACAACTTAGTCTGGGTTACAAAGATTACATCTACATCCCATGCAATAAACTGGCATATTTCATACAGCTACTAGACATACGAACATAATTCAGTCTCGTGTATTACATAATAGAGATTGAATGTAAATCTGTATCTATTCAATTATTTGTTTTATAATTTGTTGAATAGCCTCAGGAAGGAATTTCATAGGAAAATCTACCATTAAACTACTAACGAGTCATGCACAACTTTGTAACGTGTGTTTTATGTTCTCTGACATTTCACATTCAAATTAAGTCGTATAATAGTTCATGATTTTACGATGATTTGACCGAAATTAGAAAAATAAATACAGTTACAACAATCTTTCGCATTCATTCGTTATAACTACAGAAAAATAAATTAGATCAACTTCTCTTATTTCTCTGAGGATGATTTCTCGTTTTATTATTATCGTTACTGTAATCTTCTATAAACGTTAAATAATAATTGTCATTTTGTAACTTCTGTTTTTATTCCACTTCCAAAATATAAAAGACATATAATATATAACCTAAAATAGTTAATTCATTTTAAATATCTGAAATATCTTTTCTACCAAATGTCATTATTATCATTCTAAAGGTTATCATGTTAGGTAATTAATAGTGATGACTAATGAGTATTATTTTACTACTAGCGATTCATTAATCAGTGAAAAATAATTGAAATTTTTAGCATTTTTGTTGAGATTTCTCAAAATTTATTTCTAAATATACTGTGAGAAAACCGAATCAATTTATGGCAATCATTTTCTTATGAACTAAATAGACAGCTCGGCAAACATTTGCTATTTAGATCTGCAATGTAATTACTGGTACAAAATGAATTTCAGATTTCAGAAATGGAAGTACAGTTGATGACCATGTATAGAAATATAGAAATTCTGCAGCAAAACACTCAAGTAATTTCAAAGGGATTTAACATTTTATCAGGGAGAGTAAATGATTTCACGAAAGAGCAAGAAAAGAGATTAGAGAAACTACAAGGAAGCCATGCAGTGCTGGCAGATAAAATTGATGCTGTAAAAAAGGTTAGCACACATTTCATATACATAATCCATATTGATATTAATTTATTGTTTTATGCTCTCATAATGTTAATATGCAGGTACATACACTGGAGCCTTCACAATGCTTTATAAAAATTTAGGTGTTGAAAGCTAAATTAATAAAAATAATCATTCATGCATGAAATATGTTTACACTTCACAGGATGCGAATATGAGTCTTACGGAACACGCCATAAAGAATTCACAGGAGGTAGAAGCTCTAAAAGCAAAGGATAGGGAACTCTTCGAAGTGAGTCTTCTTTAATTTGGCTTTCTTTAAGATAAACATTAGAATGTAAGAGGAAAACTGTAAATAATGCCAATATAAAAGATAAAGCTACTTAATTTGTCATTTTTCATTTTCACTATCTTATTATAAAGTGTTGATAAATTTTAATGACACAAATGAAATTTCTTTCCTAGAGAAAATTCATTTAAACTATTATTTTTAGATTTATAATTAACACTTTAATTTATGGTAATTCTGCAAACAGTTGAGAAAATGTAAGTATGAGTAAAGGGGTTGTTGTAGAAAACGGGCTAAATTTGTTGTTTTCTGTGTCAATTCTAAAGAGTCAACTGTCAAATAACCATATCGCGTCGGATTTGAAGAATATGAGAGACTATGTTGACAATTGGTCGAAAAAGGCTGACAATGAGACAGGAACAATGGCGGAAATGATAAAGACTCTTGCAGAAATATCCCAAGCGGAGAAAAACAAGGTGAAGAACTTGACAGAGTATTGTGTGACAGAAGTGAGCCGACTTGAAGACACAATCAGACAACATCAAGTGGACGAAACCAGTTTGAAGGAAGTTATGATGCTGAAGATAAGGGGTTTACAACAGGTGCAATAAATGCAATTTACTAAATGTTATTGTATGTAAAATAATATATTGGCAGGTCGCGTAAAAGCAAGTTGACTTATTCTCTACGTCACAGAGTACTACTTAGTGTGCCATTCTTAAGGAAAACAATGCTTGTGGCCAATTCGGAGAGGAAGTGTAATTATAAACATATGTAGAACGTATTTCTTTTTGCTTTAAACTTGGTTGGCTCAAGTGCTCCTGCTTTAAATCGAGCTTTGTTCCAAACAATCACAATAGAAATCTTTAAATAGAGAATAATTAGAATCTTTTATTGTGCACACTGAGCCGTAAAGGATAGAGCAGCAGAAAAATGATAGTTTGTTAACTTTTGTCGGCTAACCTTAACTTGTCTATACTCGTGCTTTGTCAGTGTATAAATTATGATAAATAATTTCCTCCATTATTAATATACATTGTTTTCGCATTGTGTAACAAGTCTGATTGAGTTTATTGCACTACGAACGCATTTTCCACTCATAAATGTTCGTTATCTTCCTCAGACTTGCGTAATAAGATCTAAAATGAAATCATTAGCTATTTTACAGGTGTTTTGATTAGGAAAACCCGTTTCTTTCTGTTCGAATGGATGAAAGAAAAGAATTCTTGGGTTAATTTATCTGATTTTACAAAATATAGGGCTTCCAAGAACAAGCTGTTAAACAATCAAATGAGACGGATAGCTTAAAAACAAAACTGAGGAATTTATCCGTGTTTTATGAATCGCAATTGAAACGATTGGACGAAGGAATGCTAGAACAAAATATGGCACACAATTTAGCACATGAAAATATCATGGAAAACTTGGAAAAAGTCATGAAAATTCAAAATGGAACACAGGTCGAAAGAATCATTAACAAACTCACCATCTTTGAATCTAATATTACACAGCTTTACAAAGCTAACAAATATGTGACGGAACACCAAGCTCAACTTGAGATGACAGACGTGTCCATCTCCGAAAAATTTGCAGATTTACTTTCGGTATTACCATAAAATCAATAATAAAATCATTTTCAGGAAGCTATTGTCTCAATGAACACCTAATTATTCTATTTCGGATATTTCAGAAATTCAAAAAGGATAATCAAACGACTACTAAAGAGTTCATCTCACATAAAAATGAAATGGAACGTTTGGAACACGATTTGCAATCAGCAGCTAATAGAATAGAAAAAATTGAAGAAAGAATCAGAGAAAGCGAATCGGTAAAACATTACTGAGGACATAAATTAAGGAATTCTGGAATTAATTACTAATATGCATAATTGCAATTAAAATATTTAAATTCAGAAGGAGAAGCATATGGAAACAACAACAGGATCTTCGACACTATCTAAAGGAGAAATGGAAGAAATAAGAGACCGAATGGTAACATTTGAGGAAAATGTGGCTCAGCTATGGAGAAGCCACAAGAAAATCTCCGATCAACACGAAACACATGCTGCTCTTGTAACTAATTTAGAAGCTGTAAGAGTAATCTAATTATGATACATTGAATATATTCATATTATTAGAACCACAGGTAGTAAAACCCGGATCTACATAAATTACAAATTATAATGCATACATTAATTTTTGAATAGACTCATCGGGCTGACAATGATAACACAACAGTTCGTCTGATGGAAGTTAAAATTGCAACGAAAATGCTCAGTGAAATTGTACGAAATGTGACGAGGGACTTTGCAGAGTTCGATAAAGAATTCGAAGACTCTAAAAAAGTAATGAATGAATGATTGATGAAAATTCTGAAAATAATTTGCGATGTTATTAATTTTTTATATTTAATAGACTGCTCTTACCAAATGGAATGTTCACAATGGAGACATCAATCTACTGAAAGACAGGATGAGAACATCCGAGGAGAATGTCAGAGAACTTTCCGATAAAAATAAAAATCTTACCAATGCTCAAGATTTGTTTTTGGTTAAATTACTCGAAATTGATGACGTAAGTTCATTATTCATGATTTTCATTTATTTAGTGCAATATTCACTTAATTGTCTAATTTCGTTGCAGATCCAAGAGAGATTTAATCATACGCTAGGAAATTGTAAAGACAGGGAATCTCAAAATGAATCGACAAATAATATCGATGAAATTACAACCGAATTTTCTTCTGTACAAGATCGAGTCAATAAAGTTGTTCAGCAATTTGAATTTATTGATGTAAATTTTTACTATTAACAAATTATAGATTTTTATTTCAAAATGCCCGTATAATAGGAACATTGATTTAATTATTTATATTCGTAGGCTGAACAAAGTAAAACTAGAGAAGAATTGCTGAATATAAAAGATCGACTAGTAATCACAGAAGGAAGCATTAAAGATCTTTGGAAATCTACAAAGAGTTTACTGATACGACAAGAAGAAATGACTGACAATATTGAAAATGTTCTACTTGTAAGTGTAGCACATTGAAAATAGATTTGTATATGTCATTTACATGCGCATTTACTTAATTGGTTAATGATTCTTTTAGATTCATAAAAGTGACAATAAAAATGTAAGTACGGATATTTTCAATTCGAAAATTGAAATGGCAAACCTGACGAGAGGCATAAAACTGTTTAACAGAAGAATTTTGAATATTGAAAAGAAATTAAACATCGAAAGTCCTCCGGTAATTTGCTTAATGCAAAATTTTGATATTTTTTAATGATTTCAATAATATAAAGTTATAATTTCACAGCCTCAACCAGAAGAAGATCAGATAATTTCCAGAAATACGACTTTCGATCCTACGGATCTTGAAATCCTTTCGACGAAAATAAGAAATCATCAAAATGACATTTCAGAACTGTGGAAAAGTTCTGAAATTCTCTCATTCCAACAACAGAGATTCAATGAAAGACTAAAAGGATTGCAATGGGTACATAAAGTGATTTAAAAACAAATCTTAATTTGATGTCGTTAATTTGGTATTTTGAAAGCAAAAGATTGAAAATTGGGAAATTTTCTTAAGGTTCATAACAATGATAGCCATCTTGCAGCCACGGAATTAATGAAGAACAAGTTCGAGACTCAGAACTTGTTTCAACTTTTTGGTAACATGTCTCAGCGAATGAGTGGAATCGAGAAGGTAGTTGTCGATCATGGCTTTTTGGTATGCTGATCTACCCTATTCGTAAATTCTGAGTTTGTTTTCATGAAAATATTTGACTTGTATCTCTTTTCAGCTTGTAGGACCACCGCACGAGTCCCGCACTGTTGATTTCGAGATTAAAAACTGGAAAGCAGCTAAAATCAAGGGTCTTAAGAATCAACATGTTGTCTTCGAGGCAGGAAAACTCATTGGAGCTGATAGCACTTGGAGAACTTTTGTGGAAATAAGTGGATCTCACTTATCTCTTTACAATAGTCTCATCAAGGCACATTTCCCCGTCTACAATGAATATGCTGTTGATATCTTGGATACAGATGGAAGAACTTTTGCTTCTTGTAATTAAAACACTATTTTTCTTAGTATGTCTCCACTGAATCCCTTATTACTAAAATTACAAGTTTTTTTTAAACAGTTGGTCCAGATTTGCATTTGTACAATGTGAACGAGAAGATTGGTTGGTCGGAATTGATTTCATTGGCAGTAATTGACAATCCGAAAAATCGGTTAGTCACACACGATGTGTTGAAATTAAGGCTGAAAATGAAAATCTATGGCAAACCAACTCCGGATGAAAATGAAGTACGAATTTATTTATTTGTGTTTATATTTGCTACCTGAATATTTATTGGTGTCACCAATAAATATTTTAAATTAAGCATTATTACAGGTGAAGAGGAATACTGTGAGCTACTACAATAAGCATGCGCATGGTTAAATTAGTATAGGTAAATAGTAAGGAATGTTTTAAATTTTTAGCCAATGCCTGTGGAAAAGCAATTAATCCATTGGGAAGTGCGTAACATTCTTCAAAAAATAACGACACAAGTTCCAGATGAACACGCATTTCTGGATATGAACATCACAAAGGCATTTCAAGCTGGACACTACTGGGGAGGAAGTTCGAAATGGAAGTCTTCACTTCTTATGAGAGAAATTAACCATCAGAAGTATCTTGGACTGAATATGGAACTGACAGAGGTTGAACAAGACTGGAAGGAATTGGTTGCTTCTTACAATGTTACAATGTTAGATTCCCACGGGAAAGTAGTCAAAGAATTTGGTAAGTACATAATTTATACTAAAGCTGAAAACAATACTCAATTTTATTGTTTAACGTTTAGTTCACATGAAATTGCAATTTATTTTTTCAGCAATTGCATCAAATGATTTCAAGCAAGTATCAGCACGGCACTCTTACTTCATGCTCATCAAAGAATTGCAAGATATTCTTCGAAAATCAGGGGATATGCTAACATTTAGGATTTATTTTGATCTTCAAGCCAAGAAGAATCTATATGATGTAGAAGTGATAAGATAAGGGATGATGATAGTAGAGAAACTATATTCCATTATTGAAAATATGCTTCATACGATCCTTTCTTACGTGTTTATTTATTTTGTGTGTCAAAGGAAAAAGGAATGGTGGTTTACTTATTGAAAGTTAATATGCCTGATACAGTTCAAAATGCTCAAAATATTGCATCGTTAGTTTTAAGCTACCCAAATCACTTGCGTTATTTATAAATAGGGAAAAATTCAGTGCATTCCAGACAGAAAAACGTTAAACTGTACCTTCTTAGAATAGTTATTGTAAAGGACATGACTTTTATTTATTTGACTGACTGATTTTATTTTATTTACACATTTCTAATGTAAATACTGGTTGTTGGTGACGAAAATAGTTCTTTAATGGTAAATGTTTATGAAAAGGGACTATTTTTATACAGAGGGACATGGACACTTAGTTCTTTTAGCTATAAAAGTACTTTTGGTAATCGATTAAATAGATTTTACAAGGTTGTGGCTCTTCTTTTGTAAAATACACCTATCTACGCGTAAACTTTAATTTGATGTGTTTTTGGTGTGTCAATTAACTCCACATGACTCACAAGAGGAAGTTTACAGAAAATGCATTAAAAACAATAAGCATACAGTTTTAAAGAAGCCAGGACATTGTAATTAATAAAAACGAACCGAGTGATATTAACTTATTTACATTTGATACAATTTAAGTGAATACTGATTCAAAGGTGTAAATAAATACAGATGAAAAATAAATCAGTATGAATTTTGTTAAAACTACGAAGCTAATAAAAACGAAATACTTTTTATGGCAAAACAATTGGTTTTTTAATTTATTCATAGTTTGAAGAGTACGAAGTAGACTTTTGCATTTAATTCGAATCAGGTAGGTACTTTTCGTGGAAAAAGCACCTATATACTTATATTTCAAGGGATTCGTTTCATGCAAGACAAAAAATCAAAGTTATTTGTATAATGGTATTATTTACTGTAAGGTATCGTTATGAATTGTAGGTAAGACAATTTTCCTACGTAAGTGTAAACAATTAGTGTTAATTAGGGAATGTTACACAGAAAGAGATTTTCTTGGTGTTTACAAACGACTCCTTAGTTCGTTAACTTAACTGTGCAACGAACTTAATGCGCAATTTAATTGTTTTAATTTACTAATTATATATTACGTCGAAGAATTGTGTTTGCCTTGTTCGTTTAGTTAGTTGACTCATCACCCTTTTACACAAATTTCAAGTGTTTCACGCTAGACCATAATAATACAATAATATATATGGATGAGGTTTATTGAATGTTTAACACCTAGTACCTACCTAAGTAATTTTGTTTCTGTGCAAGCGCAAGCAGTGGCAGTTCCTAATGCTATCGTGTCACAGTTGTCGACGTCCTTAAATGGAGAATAATTTTATCATAATCATGCATAACTTGATTTGACTTGACTCTAGCTCATCCCAGCATGCAGCACACTTGTAGTTAGAATTCAATTTACTAATCCATACAATGTGTAACATAGGCTTTACTAGTGTATTGAGGTATAAACTGTTAGCCTTCCTTTTGTTATGACAGTGAGACATGATGGCACAGAAGTAAACATTCATAATTCATGTATTTACAGATATTTATTATGTAAATAGCAGAAGCAGATACTTGATTTTCAATCGTGGAAAATTCCATTACAGGTCTCAGGTCACGTACTTACCATACAATAATAATATTTTACGATTATTATTACTAACTAACATTTATGAACTTTTCGTTTTGTATCTCCCTGTAATCCTTTACTATAAAAAGATGAAAATGATCCATACAATCTCTCTGTGTGTAAAATAAACTTGGAAAATAGCTGCAAGGATTCAAACAGTAATTTTTATCATAAATCCACAATTTTTCCAATTCTAGTTAACAAAAATAGTTCGACTGAGAATCTTATTATTTGTTTCATTTCAAATTAAAAGGATATACAGACTTGTTTGAGAATATCATAATTATTATATACTTTTCAACTGCAGATTGTAATGCAGGTCAAATCCAGTTTTAAGAATTTCGTTAAAAAAATCATTTCTCGTTTAAAAAGCTGAGAATTAAAAATATTTTCGACTTATTCTGGATAATGAATGTAAAACGTGATTTTTTGTGTACGGAAGTAATTTTTTCTCACAGAAAATGTGCTAACTATTGTTATTTGTGCATGATTTGTCAATACAGTAACGGAAGAACAGTATTGCTGAAATAGATAACAGCATATTTTTATTTGTTGCATAGTAGTAAATGTTGTTGCAGAATATAAGCGCATTTATGAGGCAATTACCACGTTTGCAGTTGAATGACGAAATAACAAAAGGTGAAATGTTTTTTAACTAAATATTACTGGAAAAATCTGGAAATGAGAGAATGAATGAAGGAAAAGTGCCGCCTTTTGGGCTTTTGGCTCAGGTAGACAACAGCCTGGACCTATTTCTCAACTTGCACTTGGTTTGTGAACAAATACCAGTTCAAACAACTTATATTTGGCTATGTATATGTAAGGAAGTGTGATATTATGGTAAAACTTGACAGAAATGAAACAGAGATAGTAAAACAGTACTAGTTTCTGTTTGTTGTCTTTCTTTTTGTAGGAAGGAAGAGACAGTGACGCGACCTAATTTCATATACGTACTTCTGTTTAGTAAATAGACAGACATTCAAGTTCTCAGGGTCTTTTAAATTATAACTTTATCTGTTTTCCTCACTCTAATCTCATCCGTTACGTTGTTACGTATTTACCTACGTCTTCTCTTCACCAAATACTTCACAGTTTATCTATTTGCAGGAATCCTCACAAACAGATTCTCGTTTCACGTATATACAATGAATCACAGTTATGCAAGCAAACGTGAAAATGAAACTTGAATTGTTATAATGTATTTACTCTGGAATGTTATGAGCTTTGTGCTTTTCTTAATTACCCTTCTTTCCTATCTAAATCTTCTACAAGGAAAAAAGACAGAAAATCATTATCATCCGTCTTATTATACAATGTGATAGCACAAAGATAAGGAAAACTATTCCATGCTAGATTCCAATCAAAATACTAATTACCTACAATATAATTTCTTTTAAAATTCTTTTTGGATTCTTAAAACATTGGTCAGCCTTTACTTTATCAATCATCACTCAGTAATTGGGAATGAATGCCATAATGACAGGTTCAATACCAATTTCGATTATTACATTCGTTTATCAACTTCTGGCAAGTATCTAGTACTTAGGCACAAAGTAGTAATGACAACTTCTGCATTTTCACATGTTCACACACAACAAGGACCTTTGTAACCTATTTATTTCTGTGGATCAATACCACTTACTTCCATGAATCCAAATAATTGTTAGCTATATTATAGTAGCCTTTTAAGTAATTGTAATTTATGTACCGTATCTGTATATTGTCGAACAGATTTAGCATTACATGAAGTTGATTTGATACTGGCTACCTTGATACTTTACAAGTCAACACTTTAGATCCAGTTTTGAATGTAAAAAATGTGGTGAAAACATTTTAAATGTTTTGATGTTTTGGTGAAAATATTTTGGTTTCCCAATCTTCGAACTCATATTA
This sequence comes from Tomocerus nigrus, assembly GCA_019776505.1. NCBI lineage: Eukaryota > Metazoa > Arthropoda > Collembola > Entomobryomorpha > Tomoceridae > Tomocerus > Tomocerus nigrus. The sequence goes on from JABASI010001064.1 coordinate 24,067, forward strand.
TTCTAATTGAATTCAATCCACTATTAAACCTAAACAATTTTTGCATGCAGAAGCCATTTTCCGAAACAAACTTTGCATGATTCGAACCAGTGGACAGCATAACTAAACATACCTAAACTTATTTTCTTGACCTTCCTAACGCGGACTATATTGACCATAGTTTAACATTAGATTTACGCAATTTACATTTAAATATTTTTTGTCCGTGAATATAATTTCGGATAACTATTAAGGTAACAAACCACCACGCGTAGGAATGAAAATGTGTTTAGGAGATGAAATGAAACTCTCTAAATAAGAATCAACGATATTATTATTTGTTAAATTGCTAATATCCAATAAAATCAACTGCTGTAGGTACTCAAACTATAAAGCAGGTAAATTTTTCATTTAAGCTAATGAAAAAGAGTTAAAACTGGAGCAAACCAGAGTCAATAACGTTTAATTTAAATGATTCCTTCTGGAATTTTGTCATATACCTATAGTAGTTTGTATTTGTGTAGCAGTAGCAATTGTAAATGATGCAATATATATAATTCTATTGTATCTTGTTTAGTTTTAGGTAGGTACCTATGTATATATAAAATTGTTTTTCTATCCCATTCCTATGTTAAAACTATAATAGACAAAGGAATTTGCTTGGAATGCAGTATTAGCGGCTTGTTTTCGTGCTATTATTCATAATAACTGGTGTAAACTAACAATTCATCGAATATTAATAGAATCGGCATAGACATTTCGTCAAGAATCTTTGCATAAGCCAAATATAAAATTGCATAAAAGAAACAGGATGTATATAGGTATAATACATAATATTATAAGTGTTCAGGGGTGTACATGATTTTTAAACTTCCCCACATGACTCACTAAAATCATTAAATTTAGAACTGTCTGACTATGAGTTTAGGTATTAGGTGTTTAGCATAAGAGATCTGAGCAGAGAATTATTATACCTCATCCCGGAAAACTATAAATGCTACTTAATCTTTTTCCATTAATGATTTTCTATTCCAGGAAAAGAATACTTATAAAAAACAAGATAGTTATTAGATCTTCCTGGAATATTCTGGATCGAAAAACACAAAATCTACTGAATTTACGACGTTTAAAGGGAAGGAACGTGAAATGAATGAATGCAGACGAAAAATCCAAAATGTGCTTTTGTAGCTTGTAAGTACAGATCTTAATATTATTCAGCGTGCATCCATTTTTACTGATTACAGGTGTACCAAACGACTACTGTAGACACCAAGCAATGCGGGATATATCATTTAAATAAGCACAGTAAGAAAATGCTAAAATAAGCGAGGCCGTTTCTTAAAAATAATCATTTTAAAATTCTGTTACAGTTTGACACAAAAATAATTTGTCAAGTGTAAAATAAGTCATAATTTCTCTTAAATGACAATCACATCTACAACTATAGCTAAATAGCTTTTCAGAAATATAACAATGGAAAAAATGACAGGAATATCACAGTTAATTTTTAGTATTAATTTTCTCCATGCGCGCATGCATATGAAAACGTCAAGGTGTAAATATGTGAACATTTGTTTTGAGGTATCTACTTAATGTTTAGCATGTTCAATGTTCATGTGCTGAGTTCGTGTATGTCTGAATATGTTTTCGTGGTAGGTCGGCAAGAAGAATGGATGTGCTAAAGTGCTAATTGATCTAAGTGGATGCAAATTAGTCTGTGCAACAAAATCAGCTGTTAGAACTGTGACTTATAGAGGATATCCTCCATAACTGTCTAACTTCCTACACAAAAAATGTTATGAACTTGAATTTTGAATAAATTCAAGCATTCACTTATTTCATTTACATCTTTAGCATTTCATTAGTATAATTTTCATCCTATACAAAATGAGATTCGTAAATCTAACAGCTAAATCCAATCTATTTCATATATAAGGCACAAATGGTTAATGAATATGACGACCTTCCATGTAGTGGTACCTACTTTGGTAGTTACCTACCTAATCTACATGTGCAGAATTATTTACATTTAGGTTTCGTTGCCTCTTCTCTGTGTGTTCTTTCTGTTTGTGTTTGTATTGTTACTTATGACGTTTTCCTCCATAATTACAAACTGTGTACATAAAATGAACATGAGCTTAGCCAACGTTATTGCTTATTGGATCGTTGCATAGTTTATTTATTCATTTTAACGGAAGAATTCCTGATTGACATCATAAAGAAGATGGGACTGCGTAGTTTTCGCACAGTTTACACAAAGTACTTCTGTGTGATACGTTGTTATACAAAGCGAATTAGCAATAATCATTTCCAATAAAATGTGTTAATACCTCTTGAATTTTAGTTATGAAATATATTATGATTAATATCATATGTTAACATTTTCCGATTCAATATTACTTAAAAATTGAATAATAGTTAAAAAATCAAATCTACTGCATCTAAATAATTTATACATAATTAACAATTACATAATGTATAAAAGAACATTTGGGGATGTATGTATGTGTGGAATATATTTGCTTATTTGTTGCCAAATAAATTGGGACAAATAAATGAGTTTCAAAACATTTATTGTATGATTTGTTATAAAATCATATAAACAGAAAGTGAAAATTATCTTAAAAATCAGTTTTTTTCTAAGAATTGCAAGATTTTGAATTTAAATGATAACAAAATCAAAATGATAATGATTTAGCATCTGTTAATTGTTGACTACGTATAAAATTCGTACTTTACTGTCAATGTCATTGATTAAAACGAAGTTAGTGAATTGTGGAATAGAGCGTTCTGGAAAATGACTTTGTAAACTAGAGAAATATAATAAGTAGATAGAAAGAGGAACAGACAGATATGTTTTCGTGGAAAATAAATATGTTTAAGTGATGCACAGAGTATTGTTGAATAGGAAAGTGACGTCAAATAATAATACAGGGCAGACATATGAATACAAATAAGGGAATGGAAGAATAGCAAACAGATATTAGTATTCAAATTGGATATGAAAACATTGACAATTTTTCCACTATCTCTTTCGAATTTGGACAAAGCTAAAACATTTGCACATACATTACACACAAGACTACGGCAAACAATCAATACAGACTTCTGAAAAGTATCTAGTTAAAAGCAGAGGATTTTATCATGGACTGAAAATACGTTTCATAATGAAGACAGCAAGAAATATTCACTGCTGAAACTTGGTTTAAATACTCTACGAACAAGAAAACAATTTACAGCAGACATATACAACAAGGTTTGAGGATTAATGTAATGTTGATAAGGGAAAAGATGCCTGTTTTTCAATTTGACGTACAGTAATACAAATGAGTTATTTTCTAGAATGATTTTCATGCAATATTACTCCAGTGGTAATTAACAGGTACATACTTCGTCATAATACTTGAACTATTTAATCAGTTCCACTGCGAATAGGTACTTAACTTAAATATAATCTCATTTTTACTTCATAAAGCTAAACAACAATTTAAATTGTGTTTACTTAAAATATATGTAACACTGCGCAGCATTCGTTAATTGTATAAATAATGACTTTTGACATGCAGTCAAATCCTCTTACACAATTACACAATGCATACCACACAAAGGTATTAAATATTATTTATTTTCACTTCAGCTTTTACTTGTAAGACAAATATATTTCTTAGCCTACGATGATGTGTGAGCATGAGTCATTTAATACTTTATGCTTTTGTTTCAACTTCATTTCTGAATACCTACACAAAGTAATTTCAACGTTTCAGCATTCGAGATAAACCTGCTCGCTCCGTCATTTAATAACATTGACGAATCATTCTTATTCTTAAGAAACAATTTATACAATCTTGATTTTACAATGAATGACCAAATGCTTTGTTTAGTAGGTACCTCTATCTATCTATGTATTTATTAGAATGATGAAATACTAGAAGGGCTGATTCTGTCCCTTATCCTGCTGTGCTGATGTGGAATTAAGATAAATAGCCATGGAAAAGTAAATATTAATTCTACTTATGAATTATTGAACGAAGGATAGAGTGGAAAATTAATTTCTAGACAATGATGGAACTCACAGCCATTGCTGCATACAATACGGATTGTAATTATTTACGTATTTTAAAAGTTGTAGATCATACTTCATACTATTAAACAGTATTCCTAATATTTTTTAAGGTCGATAAGTTTCATTATGAGAATCAATGTCCAATATTTCTAAAAGAAATGTATCAAAAATGGAAACTGTTGTAGTTTTCACATAAAATAAGCAGGGTTAGGAGGTGAAGGAGTTAGGAGTAGAAGTACGTAGGTGCTAGAATGTTGTTATTGGGAATTTAATTAATGCTTGTACTTGTACTTGTAAGTACAGGTAAGTGACATTGATATAAAGTACGCACGTAGAAACAATTTGCAAATTAATAGTTGTGTTTGTATCTTTAGTGTATGTAAACACGTGCTAATTGGTG
>JABASI010001065.1:0-28498 GCA_019776505.1 Tomocerus nigrus
CATGTAAATGAGTAGGGAATTATGAATGCGACGAGATCAAAATTTTGAAACATTTTTGAATATCGTGGTTTAGCTCATTCAAAAGAGGAAAGAATTCTGCAGGGCGTGTGAGGCCGATATTTGCATATTTTAGCTAACAACTATGTTTAAAATGGCTTTGTCGACCTCCTCTAATGTATTTCCCTACTCTAAACTTTCTTTTTTCAAAAAATGATTATGGCTATTAAAATTTACTAAATCGAAAATATCTCGCTCACACGCCCTAGAGAAAAACATGAATTTTCATGATGTAGTAACCAAGACCTGTCACGTTGACCGTTTCACCCGTTCTCGTCGCACGCTTAGTGTCAAGGGCCCCCTTAATACTATACTGACTACCATCTATTGAAACAAATATCTTTTTTATTTGTTGTGGAAATCACCAACAGAATGGCAGTTTAAGCTAGTGAACTAGTGACTGCCTTTTCCTTTATTGACAATAGAAAAGGTCTATGACCGGTGTCTATTTTTTTAAATGGCAATAGTATTTTTAGTGAAATCTCATAGTAACCGACAAAGGGGGAAGGTTTTAGTTTGAAAAAAGTAAAAGTTATAATATACTATGAGAATGAAATGTTAAATAAATTACAATACAAGAAAGTAGGAAACATGAGACATGAGACCATTTATTTTGGTTTTATAACAATCATTTAGTTTGGGTCACATTCAATTCTTTATTCGTCCTAGTCTAATAAAATCTGCCTACTGAGAAAATTTCTTCGGAAGCTTATAATTGCTGTTGTTGTTACAGTGCAACCTTGCGACATAGATGAAATAGGGATAATCTGATAGGTAATAATAATAATTATTATTATATCCACTGTCGGATATGCGTACCCTGCTTTCTGCTTCCTCTTTCAATCTGAGTTACTGGAGATTTAAACGTGCCGCATTTGCAAGGAATGTATTACGTCCCTTCATCCCGTAACGACATTCAATATTATCATCTTTTCATTTCTTGTGTTTACATTTGACGCATTTGACACACCAAGAAAAGAAAGGAAAAGAGTAATAAGATGTAAGAAAGAAGGAAAGGAAGTCGTCGTAAAGAATGTTAGTTTGAATGAAAATTGATTTGCATTTTTTGTGTGGCTTTTGCTTCCGAGTTTCAAAGATGTGCTAGTTAGTTTACTAATAGTAATAGTTAGTGTTGTAATGTTGTACTTGTACTATGTACACACATTACCTACGCATTTTGCGTGACTTATTGCAGATCAAAATCAGCTCGGCTGTGTAAGTGAATTTACCCTTGCAAATTTTACGGGCGAAAAAGTACAGTTGAACAAAAAATACGATGTTCCTCCAACATAAACTCTAAAACCGGGTTTAATTTTATTAAATTAGGTATAAACGAATTTTTTACACCACATAATTAATGCTTAATACTATGTCATAACATTATGTCGTATGTGTGTATATAATATTATTATTAATTATTATACTTATATACTTAACTTATGCATATGCATATCATATATAAATTATGATTATTATATGATATAAATAATACCTCATTATTTTATAATATTATAACAAGAACAACTAACTGCATTTTGGTAAAGAACGTTTTGTTTACTTTTTGAGTTGAACTTCTGTTTTATAACACAACACAAAATGCCAGTTATGTAACTTAACTTTAATTAATTACCTATATACCTATAACTTTTTTGGTGTTGCCCTGATTTTTGCTTTTACTTTGAATTTATAGCGCCTACTTGATATAATATAGCCGAAAGTACTGTCTGGTGTTACTTGGGTGGGGGACAGTGGGGAGGCTTAGAATTGACCATTCCTGATTTTGGAGAAACAGTTTATTCCACCTACGTTGTCACCCTAGCCATTTCATTCAGCTAACCCTGAAGTCTATAGGCTTCAGTGTTTCAGTACCTCGGACTCGGAGTGTGATAGTGTGAAGTGAAATAAGTATACCTACAATTGACACAACTAAGATCTATCATATCGCTTTCACCATGTTTTTCACTCTTATAAGTTAGCATATAAAAATGTGAAAGTAAAGCGAAACTTTCATTTTCTGCAAAAGGCTAGAAAACATTTTGGTACGCTATTTAGGCTTGAAAAGAGAAAATGTAATTTACATGGTGAAAGTGACATGACAGGTTTTGTCTGTAAACTCTGTACATTGCGGCTTTGTAAACAAGGTGGACCGCTGGTTCACACGCTTTGAGGTGGTAACATTCTTTTCCTAGAATTTTTCTTGATTAGGTGTTCCATATACCATAACTTGCATTTTTATTTCTTCAACAACACTGAAAATCTGTATATACCTAGTAGTATTATGAGTTTATGAGTATGAGTCCATTCATGAGTTGGTTAGTACCGCGTAAAAGCTAGACAGACGGATAAAGCCTTTTGATTTAGCACTTCGGCTATTAAGTAATAATAATAATTATTATTATCTACTTATAGTTGGTGCAGTTACTTTTATACCAGAAGCAATTTAGCCAAAGGACGCAGCTATTAGAAGACTGTTCTTCTACGGGACTCAGAATTGTTCCGCCACGCACACACGACACACACCTTATTTTGGCGCGGTGAAAGTTGGTGAAATTTTTCACCTGAAGTTAGTCTAGGCAAGGAGAAAGTGGCATATCTTATGGGACAAATGTACATTTTCATATCATAGCCAATAGGCGCCTTGGAATCGGGTTAAAATTTTCAAAGCTGAAATTAATACTTAGGTTGCTGCCAACTTATGGTTAGCTGAATTGACGAGTTGAGGTAGTAATATTATGAATGCTTATGCCAAATAAGTGCTAATGCATTTTAAGATAGAAATGAAACTAAACTGAAAATAAATCGTAGCTTTCTCTTTTGATACACTAACATCATAATACATCAGACAATAAATAATTTCAGTTTCTCTTTCACGAACGTCCAACCAGCATTTAGCCAGGGATTTTGGTAAGTTGAAAGTTTCGTGATTACGCTATTATATGGTGTTAGCAGAATAAAAGAGAAAGCTCATTAACCAAGTCCCGATTGGACAATTATTTACTTAATTCGTACAGAAATAATTATATTAGGGCTTACAACATTTTACATATGAAGAATGTAGTAAAAGCCCCTATATAACTACGTACTAATTCTTGGGTAAGAGAAATAAGCTGGTCATCATTGCCTTAGGTTATAAGAAACTCCTTTCATCTTCATCAATTCTAAATATTCATGTAATGTAAAACACATTGCAATGCCATTGCCATGATAGTTATGACATTGAATAATTCTGAATTATAATAATATATTATACTAGGTAAAAACATTATTATGATACACAATAACACAATACGTAAATAGTGGTTTATTGTCGTTTTCGAATGTATGTCAGTATCGATTTCAGCTAATAAATTAGGTTTTACAAATTCAGGGCAAACTTTTATTTAGCATGTACCTAGGTATACAGCATGAGTTAACCGTTAACCACAGTTCTCTTTCCTTAAGCAAACTCCATAACTTAAGCTCTCGCCGGTACTTTCACCAGCATTTCTACAGCTCCGCCGGTATAATAACGTTAGAAGTAATTTATACAGAATTAGTAAAAAACAGAAAGTATGCTCGCACTTATTTTTAGTTGATTCATTTCGTTACGTGTAGAATAAGTAGTTGCGCGTTGCGCCTAGCCTACACCAAAATTTTGTTTTTTAATGAATAAGTAGGTATCTTTACTAATTTGTAAGGAGTACTTGATCGGCTTCTGTATTAATACACATGGCAGTTTAGTGATTTTTATTTGTTATGCAATCTTAGTGTAAGCAATAGAAAAGATCTGAAACTGAAAACTGAAATCTTTGCGAAGATTTTTTAGTGTACATAATAAATGATTAATTTAAAAAAATTGAATTTTGTGCAGGTCGTAAGCAGAGAAGAGCTGCATGCAAACACCTCTCCTACTGGACATTTTTGCTGAATTTATGGGATTTCTCTCTTCTCCAAGTTCTGCTGTGTGAAAGAAAAAGGATCTTATCAGTTCAGCAGAGTGGATTCGAAGCTACAAGACGACAGGAACTGTGCTCTAGTTTGAAAAGAAAAGTAATAGTCAGGAAGAACATATCGTTGCCGTGCTCAAAAGTGTCCGTAAGTTGCGTGGTGTGGGAATTCAGACCGAGAAAAGTTCGGGCGCCACTCTGCGCATTTTTCCGAATGAGGGGATGGATATTCGGGAAAAGCTATGAAAATTAGCATGGCAGGCAGCTCTAGTCACATTCTCACATTCCTACGAGAAGAGACAGACACAGTGAAATACACTGTTCTGTGTAGGTTGTTAGTTTAATGCTGCTGCGGTATGATGAATAGAAAAACTATGTGATACTTTAGAGCATTCTGGGAATGTGAATGTAGTATAGTTGTGCAAATACCACTATGATGTTAGAGGGAGGAATAATAGTATGCTGTGTATTTCAAATTGCAAACAAACGGAGAAAGAGTCCCAAAAGTGTATACTGGTCTTCGTGCAGTAATAATACATAGACTGCATACACGTAGCATTTGTCGGGATATTTTCTATTTCTACAGTAGTTCCAGTCTGCTGTATTACATGATATGTTTTGGTGTCAGAGAGAGAGAGAAGGTATGTATTTTAGCAGCTACTCCGTCACTATTTTCACTATAGCTCTACTTTTAGTAGTTATGCTGAATGAAATAATGTCTTTCACTTCTTTTTGTAGGTTAGTACCATTTGTTAGGACTCGAATAATATAACCATTTACTAGGACTACTACACAGACTAGGGAATAAGGTAAAACAGATAGTTGCTATCAGAGAACAGGACGGATACTTATTTCAGCTATCTACTACTATTTACTACTATAGCGTAATAGTATAAATGTAGTATATAGAGAGTACATGGACTAATAGGGAACATTCAAGGCAGGGCAAGTGAAAGTTGAATAGTGGCCTGGGATCGGAAATTCGGGAACGGGATTCGGGTAGCTTGGCCTTAGCTGGTTCGTTGGGTGGTTCTCTATTCTATTGATCAGTCAAGTCAATATCTTAAGACCTTAAGATATAGAGAACAGAATAGAGCCCGTTGTGAGTAGAACGTAACTTAGAATGAGTGGTGGTGGTGTAGGTATGAGGCGTGCAGAAGAACAGAAAGTACAGTCCCGTGGACAGGAATAAAAGCAACACTCACGAGTAGTGCTGCTAGTAAAGCTGGAACATACATCGCACTGCCATTGCGTTGAAGACAGAGAGAGAGTGGTGTTGGTGGAAGTGGAGTATGTACCTTGATGGTTGTGTGTGCCATGGCATGGCAGAGCAAGACTCAGTGACTACTAGGCGGGTTATATCGAGAAGAAGTTGCAAGTTAAGTTAAAGTCTGCCTGGCTCTACTCTGCTACTCCACCAGGCAGCTAGCTAGTCAAAAGTAAAGTCGGTCCGATCCGATCCGATCTAGTTCTCATCGTTCTTCTTGTATCCTGAAGTTGAGCTAAAGCCAGTTGAGTCTGTACCGTCTTCACTTAAGCAGTCGGTCCGTCGGCCCCTACCATCCACATCACCTACTTGACTAGCACTACCTACTTTTCCTCCACTCTACATACATACTACGACTACAATACAGTCACAGTCATCACAGTGAGACGAAGACCAACCGAACCAGCCATACAAAGCCAAAGCCTAGTCACTCTTCGATTTGTCCATTTTTCCTATCCTCTAATATCTATACACTAGTTCACTAGTCTCAGTCAGTTTAATTCTTGGAGAAATCCTCGAGCCCCTTCTTTCACTTTCTTTGTTTCATAATTGGACTCAATTCACTCAATGGTAATTATCACATTTACAACTGTACGCTAATCTTCTCTCTTCGTCCTCTCGTTCTCTCTTATCATCTCTCACTCTTTTTCATTTACAATTCGACGGAACTTTGGCTTGGTCGGTTGTCCGTTCCTTTCGTGAATCGGTCAGGACGGTGGCAGCCAAAACCTTGAGAGGAGGAAAGGCTGGCGAAGGCAACCGAAGGGAATCGATAATAATAAATATAGAAATTGTAATGAAAGAGCTTTAGATAACAGTAGTGCTCCTGCTACTACTACAACTACTACAACTATTATTATTACCTACCTCAGCTACTTACCTCTTCTTCGGGAACTATACCTAAAATTATATTTTACTTTTACTTTATACTCTTCCCTACATATAATAATATTATTATTCAGTTCAGTTATGTTCCTATACTTCTTTATTACTTTCTAGCACAATAATAATATTATCTGCACCCACCACCACCAACCAAGTCTGTTCATTGAGGTTCTAATATATTTTAACCACTTTCCAATCCAGAATACGATTCTTCTCCTTTCTTCTCTACGTAAGTAGCAAACACGCTACACTCGTCGATGAAATGTTGGGAAAATTTCGGAAAATCAATCATTTCTTCCTGTAGTCCCCATCAACACGACCTTATAGCTCATCATCATCGTCATCCAAGTTATCGACAAGTCCTCGTGTGGTTTCCTTAAACGAAAAGCAGGAAGCCTCTTGAGAGGTAACTACTACTACAGCCCTAATAGCACATCTCTGATTTATCTACTACCGTAGCCAACTACTTTTAGAACCACAATAATACGACAGGATGCTTAGGCTAACTACACCTCTACTACTATAGATAGTAAGAAAACAACGTGCAACCTATTATTCTGTTCTGCACTCAACGGCACGGCGTAAACTTAGCTAACCTACTTAATAATACAAGTCCTATTGTGCCAGTGGCTTTCGCTCTCCTTCTGTTTATTCCCCACTACACTTTGCAAGAAGGCACACGAGAGCACGGACAACGATACAGTGAAAATTAGTTATTAAATAGTGTTTTGACTCTCGGGTGAGTTAGTTCTCGTTTGCAGTTCAGTGTCCCATCCCTGCACTGTGGGAGAAAGGATCCTATAAAGACACCGAATCAAAAATGGGAATTTTTAGCAGAACTCTGTACTTTTCCTCACTCATGTCCTTATCCAGGACGACATCCACACTTTTCACCATTCTTCTTTTCTTAGCTGTCAGCATCCTGTCACTGTCACCAAGTGCTTCAGCAGAGCGTGAGTAATACCTTTATTTTGTTTTTACTATACCTATGCTCTAAATTTTTGGGGGACCCACCCTCTTGGCATTTTCACCATTTCTCTCGCCTACTGAATGTCAAAAGGTCAAAATATCATCGTTTTGTAAATATTGCCAAGCAAATAAATAGGTCTAAGTGAATGTGTAATATTTAGACTTGGCCTCGGCTTCTATCTATCAGTACTATTCCGTATGAGTATATCTTTAGATGTTTGCTATAATATTATAAACCTATAGATTATAGATGATTAGATCTCAATACATGCAGCTTAGTACCTACGTGATTGCGAATAATCCTTTCTTGCTATATTGTATCACAATAGTGTACAATAGCAAGTTTGTTTGCAACGTTGATATGCAAGCAAGTAATGTAAACCAATTCTGCCTGTTATGTTGTAGGCATGCATGCCATGAATGTATGTATGTATAATGTAAGTAGGAGTACATACCTACACACACCTCTGTAGGTGCAGAATACAGATGACTTGTACCTACCTAGTATGATATGTAGGTTACTATTTAATTTGTATCGTCTAATTTGCATATTCACTTTTTAAACTACTGTGAAGGTAATCAAGCAGATATATTATACCTACCTATAGTATGTATGTATCCTGTACGAACACCTATCTTAATAGATTTACGTACATTTAAAATGTTTACGATTAGTGTTGCTTATTCAATATTGTCGTTGCTATTTCAATTCAATTGCGGTTACTTAAATGGGTAATGGTAAAATTATAGTACATTTCACTAATTCTAGATCAGTTAAAAGCCTCTATACCAATACTTACTAGTTATGTAAGCAGTAAACGTTAGTGTTGAGTTATTGAGTGCCAATCTCAAAGCATAAGTTGGTAATATATTTATGTAGGTAAATATTTAAGTTGCCATTCTTCCCTGATTTGCACATGTGACATGTGGTTATTCCGTTGCAAGAGGAAAATAATGAGCCGTAGAGTCTACTAGACTGTAGACGCCTAGCAAGGACATATTTTTATATAATTTCCTTATGTGAGTTGGTAGACCAAAGCAATTTTAATACATTGTGCTGAATGAATAACTTCATATTTACTACGTAGGAGTAAGTGAATAAATTAAGAATTAGTCACAGAACGTAACTACCCACCTACGTCAGTCTAAGTCTTAATGAATTGCTACACTCAATGATTCAATGTAGTTTTGCCTTCCATTCCATTCCAGTTCCTTAAAGACGCTACGTATAATGGGAATATTATCACCTATTTATTCATAGACTTTGTAAAGATGAAAATTTCTTGATTCATCGTTTGAAAGTCATTAGTGACGCAAAAGTATTCTTCCTGGGCCTATCCAGTTTAGTCTTGGATTGTAAATAGGTTTTAGATTTTACTTGTTATATCTGTAAGTACTACTCGACTCTCGACAACAAATCTAGTATAACACTAAATCAACGTTATGTCGTTGTGTCATTCAATATCTTTAAAACGCAATGGACTGTTTTTGTTTTGCTTTATTTTATTTTGTATTCTGTCTGCAATGACGATTATGTAAATATCTTTCCTGTTGAATAGATCTATGCGTTTTGGATACAAAATATGAACATGCATAATAATGAGTTAGGTTAGGGCGTTTTAAGAACCGTAATATGAAGCAGTAGCTATGATGTTTGAGTTATCTACTACAATGTAATATACTTTATCAGACATTGTCTCTATTACTCTACTGTATTCTATTTAAATGACTGCCGAAGGAGGTAGGAAACAATGAGAAAACAGCTTAATCAGCCTAAAAATATCGTATCTTTGATTTCTATTTAGGTTATAATGGCTATAAATGTAATTTATTTATATATAGGTACCTCACAAGAATAATATTAAGCATGCAATTTTTCCTGTACTCAATACCGGATTGATATGGACATCACTTCCTTGTACAGCATACCAACTTCATTATAATGCACTACATAATTTTTTCTACATTAAGCCAAATTCGTGTAAAACTTTTACCGATCTTTCACCACTGTTTTCTCTAAAATTTTCACTTCTCTATGATAGAAGTTAGCAAGTTGATGAAAAGAAAAGTATGTGTCTACTATCTACTGAATAGAAAATGGAATGTACCAGTTTTAAAAATGGCAACTTTGACTTACCTACTAAGATAAATTAATATTAAGAACATTAGTACAGAGTACAGATAGTACTTATAGTAATGAAGGATGCACTTACTAGGGATGAACAATTGCTAGGATTCAAACTTTTTTCATTCTACCATCGTTGACACTATTTGTCATCATGATGCGTACTTTTTATGTTTTTTTAATTAAAAGTTTTAAGAGATAGCTCCTCTCTTGATTAGAGACTTCCCTTGTTTTTCTCTCTGTGTTATGTGCGCTTTCGTCTTTGTAGATCTCTATATTCCAAGAAATGATTAATTAAATCGCCCTTGTAAAACAGTGTTGTAATATATACCTAGTTGAAGATGATTAAATAATTCGTTTGTATCTATCAAACCAAAGTTCCCAGGTAGATCTGAATTAAGAAGTAGTATGAAGGACTCCCTTTTAAAATGCATTAATTATGAAACGTAAAGTCTCATTTCGGCTTGTTTGTAAATGGTTGAGTAACAGCGTGCACTCCGCGATTTGTTATCGATGAGGAAGACGCGGATGAATTTACCTCCGATCAGCCAATTGCAAAATCTGTTTCGGAAGTTATCGTCCGAGAAGGACTTTCGTTTAAGATGATCTGTGATCTGTCCGATTTCAACACAATAAAATGGACAATAGATGGTCGGGAGATAACCTCTCAATTACAAGATGAACTGGATATATATATCAGCCGCATGCAATCTGATAAAGGATATCAGCACACAGAGTTGATAGTGAACAATGCCACCCATGTCCACAATGGAGAATACAAGTGCACTTCTGTGTGCTCGAGCAACGTGGTGGGAGCAAATGTTGGTGTCAAAGTCACTGTCAGCATTGGTCAGTAGATAAATACAAAGAAAAGTTTTGGAAAGTCGAGTGTTGAGTGAGAGTGGATAGTTATTATTTTTACCACTTATCTTGGCATGTTAGTTGACTTTCTCCTTTTTAGTCTTGCCACCCTTCTACCCAAAACTAGAAGAAAATCTTGTTTTCTCGTCTTTTCCAACTTGCAACTACAATTAATATCATACTCAAAAAAGCTAACCAAATTCCTAACTGATAGAATAATTAGAGAGTTCAATTTCATATTCGTGTTTATCCGTGTGCAATGATGAACGAAGTTAACTTTTGTTTTCACAATTTGTAATTGGTGGCATTGAAAGCGTTTTCCAGATAACATTATTTCTATGATCTTAAATTCTGAGCCGATCTGATATTTTATCCTCGTGAAAGCAACTTGATAACTTGAACAGGAGACAATGAATCGTATTATCTGTTCTATCTGAAAGATAGGGAACGCAAAAGTTAGCTTGTTTAACGATTCACGAATTTAGTTGACTCATAGATATTTCCTACCACCATAAAACGCAATAAACATTTTCCATTCTTGCATATTCGTTATCTTTATTAGTAAGGAGCTTTACATCACAAACAATTGTCCATGGAACACATAATGTCACATGTTCATATAGGTAGTACATTACCTACATACTTAATATAATGTATATATTAGCAACGTGTTAATTAAAGTATTTTCTACCTCGATGTTGTCTTAAAATATCTTAAATTAAGTGCATAAGATCTTAGTTGATTTTATATTGTTTGCTATCTTGAAGTTTACCCAATATGAAAGAATTTTGGTAAAAGTTGTCGCCACAAGTGACAATTTTGAAGCCCATTTTTCTTCTTATTAAATATTTACATTTGGCAGTGTACACGTACTGTGTGCTGTACTCTTCCAAGAACTTTTTCGTGTCAAAAGTCAAAGCACTAAGCTAAAATGCAAGCTCTATTTTTCTGTAATGCTCAAATTCAAACTTTATGGGATGCTATCGTAAAAGTGTATTTCTGAACGACTAGACTTAAAATCCATAATAAGCCTATCTCTATAGAAGAAAGTCAGAGTTCTATAATAATCCAGTATATTACATATAGAAGTCCAGTGAACGTAAAAATAGGTTTACAGTACGTACTCACGCAATGCATATATAGCCTGTATTTCCCAGTTTACCCGCAAAATAGGAATGAATGCTGTTTAGAAAACGACTGGCATTACTTCAATTATTAATTACTAATTGTAGGAGGTAGTTATGTGATTGCAATGTATATTTACCATAAGGCAGCAACTTCATAATGAGTTTATTTCTGTCGCATATCCATGTAATTCAAAATGTCAACGCTCCAGAATGAATTCTTGGGCTGCTGGTTTAGCATTTTGATTGGAACTAAGTGTGTAGTGTGTGCCGTGAAACAAAAATTTTGACGTTTTAATTTTTAGCCTCTTGAAATGAAAGTAGATTTAACTAAATCAGAATATTACATTATACCCACAGTATACTCCATCGGTACTCATATTGCATAACTGCCAGCTTGTAAATTCAATGTAATATATATATTACTGGTAGATTGGAAGCTTGTATGCATGCTAGAAAAATGAATATAACATAGCTAGCTATAAGAGATTACTAAATATATTGCAAACAAACGAAAATCATGTTTAGTATCTTAGGGTGTTTAGAAGTGTTAATGTGTGTCCGTATTAACACAAATGTTTTATTACAACAATGTGCAAAAGCTGGGAACTGGCTCTCTTTACGTATTTCTTTCTCAGAGTATATGCATGTTTCTTATCACTTTTATTACCGTAGGTAAATGTCATTTTTATAAACATAATCACCATAATAATCTATCATGAATCGTTTGGAATGGAGAAAGTTAGTTTGAAACTTTTGGACACAATATGTTAGTTTGTTTTCGTATTTGGTCGTATTGTAGTTAGTAACTAGTGACTAACCAGTAATATTATGTACTTAAATATGTACACCTTATATGATTAACAGAATGGTTAAGATTTAAATTGTCATTAAGTATTTGAAAAGTTGAATTTTGCTTTCACTTATATTTAAACGTTGAATTTGTCTTCAATTTTTACAGTTATACCACAGTGATGCTAATGATCAATGGGTTTGTTTATGATTTTCAGCGATTAACATAACATTAAACGGCCAAGCAATAGATCCTGGTAGAACACATTATACAAAATTCGCTGCCAAGGATAAAAAAGTAGATTTAGTTTGTACGGCGAAAGCAGCGAATGCAGTTATGAAGTGGTAAGTTGTTATACTGAATTTTTATATTTTTACTGGGCACCTTCTTCACTAAACCAATGACTTTTACTTTCTCTTGGTATCAACTCGTTCCTATTTTAAAGCTTCTACTTTATTGGACTCTCATTCTTTCAATTGATAATACTCCAAATGAAACATTTATTTACTTGTTCTTACAATGGACCGCAGCGGCTTGTGACATAGTCACGTATTAAAAATGAGAAATAAATCTTGATATCCGCTGGATCTGTATTTCTCATTAGTAGGAAATTTAATTTGAATACGCATATAATTAATTTAACGATATTTCTTTTAAAGATTTAATTACATCTACGTACATGAACATGTAAAAGTCAGTAAATAATCTGGTCGCTCATTCATGAGGTGCTTGAGTTGGGGTTATTCCGTTTATATTGCTCTAATGATCTTTGTTGTCCATGATGTTTGCAGGAAAAGAGTGAATGATAAAAACAATGAAGTTGACATGGACATTGTATGTAATGAAAAAGATGATCCAAAAGGGACTGACTCTAAATCCAGACCTCCGCCGCATTGCACGTTGGTGTCCGAGCAAGATACTGTGGACAATGCCCCAGTTTCACGGCTCAGTCTGTCCTTTTACAGGCTTCGCAAAGAACCCAACGAAACGCGGAATACCCTCTCTGACTTTCGAAAGTACATTTGCACTGCTAAAAGTGAAGGAAACCAAGATGGGTCTGCTACTATTGAACTTCTGGGTAAGTTATATTGTCTTTACACCTACATAAACGTAACTTCAAAGCAACTTGGTCTGAATGATGACTTAAAGCGATTTAACTTTTGACATTATAGTCGTAGCGTGTTAAAATCAACCGTAAATTAGGAATGTCTGGTTGTTTTAAATGTATTATGTGTCTAACCTTACCTTTTGTTATTAATAATAATAATGTCTATGACTGAAATTGAAATATATCTTTACCCTATCTCTACATTATGATCTATATAAGTATGTGAGTAGTAATAACATTCCTAATACCAGCTGCGGTTAAATGAATGAAATATGTAAGTGTTATGGTAAAGTGTATTTGGTTTGTAATGTTAACCCTGCTCTTTAGTATATGTATACGTATACCTTTTATTCGGCTGATTCACTTTTCTGACTGATTTAGCCGGTAATTAATACAGTTAATGAATCAGCAGATTAATTTAAAGTCCCATATTATACATCTATAGACTCTTCTTTGATTTACTAACTCCATGTGGAACTTTGTTTGTGTGTACTATGTATTTTCAAACGTAAATCCCATTTTGGCAACAAAGAGATGAAAGAGAGGTTCAGGAGGTCCGAAGGAAACGATGACTTCACATCTGTACTAGAGAGAGAGAGAGTCAGAAATTACAATGGTAGGATGTATTCAATTGCATGTTGCTCAATCGTTTCGTATTTTTTTTCAAACTCTTTCAATCAAATATTTACTATTTTTACGTATATTATACTCTTATTATTTCATTTTTGTACTGTATACACTGTACTATAGTACATAAGTGCAATTTTACATTTTATTTATTTGTTCTTATATTTATTGAATTCAATTTATTTATCTTGGAAATTTCGCTGTTATCGTTTAGCAAAGCAAAGCAAAAGCCATCTAATTTATTGCCAAAGTTTTCTTTGCATTTCCTTTCAATTTCACGTCCTTAATAATCAACGATTCAACATTGAATTCTGTGTAATATTTTCCACAAGAAAACTCACCGCCTAAAAACCAATAAAAAAGGAGCCGCAACATCTGTGATTGAATCGTTTCTTGTAAAACATTCAATTTGCTTCAGACACAGTCACTTCACTAAATTATACCCTCCCTGTACACTTTAATACATGATAAAACCTACATCATGCCATTACACAAATTTTTGTACACTCAAAACTACTTCCTTTATTCGTGCGTATACCTCTGGACAAACAAAATTGATTTACGCATCAATATTTTTACACACTTCGCCAATTGCAGAGCATATATCCTGTATTTATTTGTTAATTACCTATCATTCATTAATTACTTATAGCAATTATAATTCATTGTGAAAATTCATTCATAGTGAATGCTTGTATCGTAGTAAGTAGACGTAGGTGTATTTCTTATTCAATTTAAGTAAATACGTAATAAAAGAATAATTAATTATCAGTTATTTACTTACGTTTACATTCGAAAGGCTTGTCTGGTCAATAATTACTATTTAATATGTTCTCTATTCAATTGTACGCTGCTACTGCCACATATGCAATGTCAATCGCAAAAATGCCTTGTCGTCCTGTGCATCACCGTCATATGCAGTCTAGCAAAACAAATACTACAACGTTTTTTTCAATTTCACTGCAGAGACCGTGTCCGCAAATAGGCACTTTGGAAAGGGCCGCAGTAGTGTTACAGTCGTTCAAGGAGATAAGCTCGAGATTTATTGCGATATCCACGGCGTCACTAAAGCAGATCTTGAATCAGGCTCAATAAATGTCGCTTGGAAGAAAGGTACGAACTCTCAGATCATCTTTCTGAATTAATGAGAACTGTGAATGGGAATTCTGTCATAAAGATTAATAATTAATGACACATATAAAACATAAAAATGTTTGCATTATAGTAACTGTTGTTTATTTAATGATGTGTATGTGTTCTGGATGGCAGATGGGGAGGATATAGACCTAGGACAGCAGAAGACAGGCGTCTCCAAGATTTTAAAAGATAAACCATTGCGATCTGGATTTGCGTATGATATGGCTGAGCCCGAAAATCGAGGTACTTACACATGTATAATAAAAGGAAAAGAAGCTCTGAAAGATCCAGAATTCACGTATTATGTTCGAGTCAAAGGTACGCTGCATTCCTTTTCTTATATTTTATTGTATCCATTCCAAAGTTGAAATTGCTAAGTATTCTCTTGAGTAATATTAACGTACATATTTTAGTATTTAGTACGTTGCTTTGTTTACTTTCTCTTGTGCCGTGTGCCTTGTACAGGGTGTGGCACTAGAAAGTTCACCAGTACTTTCACCATGTAATTGGGATTTCTTTATTTTTAACCTATGCGCCATAAAATGATTTTCACAACTGGTAACTTGGTAACTTTCACTGTACTTTCCCTTTCGATCTTTTTGTGGATTGAAATTAAATTAAAATTTTTATATGGCTGAAAAGGCGTGAAAAATATTTTCTTGGAGTTCAAAACTCGAAACTGGAGAAAATTGATTACATGGTGAAAGTACGAGTTAAACTTTCTCGCAGCACACCCTGTAGAAGGTGAGCAATTAGTTTCCCCATATGAGTTATCCTAATATGAAGTTGTTGAAACTTGCAGATAAGTTGGGTGCTTTGTGGCCATTTTTGGCAATTTGCGGTGAAGTGGTGGTTCTATGCACTATAATTTTGATCTACGAGCAGCAAAGAAATAAAGCAGAGTTGGAAGAGAGTGATACAGACGGGAGCCCGGATCAGTAAGGTCAATACACATTTTGCCCTCTTGTTGATCAACAAGAAGTAGACAGGTTGAAGTAGTAGTTGATTCCCCCTATCTCTCATCTTTTCTCGTTTTGTGTGAAATGACAATGGAAATTTTGTAGGTATCTCTTAATTAGATCTCACGTTGGGATTGCTGCATGTGCTATTTTTTTTAAATCGAATTTTGACTAAAACTCTACTTGATCTAACCTTTTCATACGTTCGCATTTATTGCATGACAATGGGAAGGAAAAGGTGAGGTATCCTGTCATTGGCACAATGCAGGATTTGTATAAAAGAAAGACTGCTGGAAGTTGATGCACGAAACTTAAAAATGTAACACACCACCCGAGATAATACTATTGATCTTTTTGAGGAAAGTGTATGGTACGACGACGATGGCTGCTGCTGATTCAGTGATAAGGTACTATCTTGCATTATTGCTAATGCCACGTTTCGTACTTATATTTCTCCTCCTCAATAATGTCTGAATAGTCCTTGTCTCGGATGAACTAAAATAGCACGCGGAACGTAATACTGATGTGAGTGAGTGCATTTTGTTTAATGAAGTTATATACATAGCATACTGTCCCTAGATCAGTTTCAGATTAAATGTTTATTTGTTAACACTGTTTTGTGTCTTTTGGCATGTGTGCCTGACATAATGTAGGCTGAACGAAGAAGGCATTTCGTGAGCGTGCTTGTGTTGAAACTAATGGGAGTTATTTTTTTTAATTTTTGCTATCTACACTCGCCTTTGCAGGAAGAACTCAAATGATGATGGTGACTAGCCGCCCCTGATAGTCTTTATGTGAAGAATAATATTAGTGGTAATCTACTGGATCGATGAAATGGATTATCACCTTGCCTTGTTCAACTATACTATCTATAATTATTATGAAATCTATAAACGCTTCTTCTATTATTTCATCTGATCTGTGAAAGGAAGAAAAGTTCGTTTTACTTTTACTAACACACACTACGTCACTTGACTCACTTTGCGTAATCTCCTGTCATGTCAAAAAGAAAATTCCTTCATCCTATTTTGTATTCGCCGTGTCGTTACTTTCGAAATTCAACTCCAAATAGTCAAACCCATCGGATTCATAGCAATCGCACCGGAAATCTACATCTCTCAAAAAATCAATCAATCGAGGCTATGTCTACTTGTCAACTGAAGTGAAGTAACATAGAAATACGTGCACTCTCCTTCACTCCAGTTTCATAAGTCAAATCGGAAGTGTAGTACAGTGTAGCGTAGATTGTGTAGATTCTACTATTACATTTCGTTCTACTTACTTGCACGCCTACATACTAGTAGACAAAATTCAATATCGTCAATCGCCAACCAACTTACTTTGTCTACTTTGACTTTCTTTAAATCCCGTAACAGCCAACAAAATCTTCGAACGTAAAGCGAGCTAACGAAGCGGAAATCAAACACAGGAACAGGCAACTCACTAACTGATTTCCGAATCTTTATCAAATAATCAATAATCATAAGCCGCCGATGTTAAAACATCAACTAAATGTGACTTCATTGGCTTCCTCAACCAACTTAGTCCGAAATATTACATAGAGTCTCTGAAACTAGTTTGTTGCTAATTACCGTTTCTATTTTATATAACTTTCCTTTCTCCCCTGTGTTCCACGTTTCCAAGAATGTGTTTCTTTAGCTTTGATGTTGACAGAAATGTATTTAATAAGGAACTCAGAGCACGTTCCTCAGGCCTATCGATAAATTGGGTGCTGGGATTCAGAGATAGATTAATTTGACTTGAAATTGGTCCATTAATTTAGTTTATGCCCAATTAGCTCTCAGAATATCTGATGAAGCACATCTTTCACTTTAAACTATTAGAATTCTAAGTAAGTTCCCAACATTTTCACTATGAATCAAGCAACACTAATTTCATTTGTCTCTCTCTCTCTCTCTGGTTGAAACAATTAGGGCTGTGGTGTTATATCAGTTTAAGTTACCTGAATGAACTAACAAGAAAGGAAAGGACGAAGAGGAGCGGAGCGACCCAACCAACTAATCCAATTCAGATATCCAATTCTAGATCCACAATATCATGTCTCCAATTGATTTACTCATATTAGTGCCTACTGTTAATTAATAATTAGGTAACTGAATTATCGATTAGTATGTACGATTATAATTAAGTATAATAAGATGGTAAACACGAAAGTGTAACATGGAAGTGATTTCTTGCCCGTCACCAAAAACCACAAACAACACAATCAAAAGTGTTCTCATTCTAATCTCAATTCACGCATCTGCGAGAATCCAAGAATTAAAGCGAGTACTTAAAAAACTGTACACTGTACTGTATTACTTGATGAAGCGTACTTAATTAGTACACTACANCTCAATTCACGCATCTGCGAGAATCCAAGAATTAAAGCGAGTACTTAAAAAACTGTACACTGTACTGTATTACTTGATGAAGCGTACTTAATTAGTACACTACAGTCAGCACAGCATTACTCTCTCTGTATAAAAAAATCATGTTAATTGAATAGGATCAGAAAGGAAGGAAAATCCTGCGAGTGTTTGTTTTGATTTTTTTTAAACTTGAAAATTCTCAGTCTCACTATTATACAATCACAATAATAATTACAGAAAACTATTAAGATAACATACCACGCGTAATCAAGTTTCAAATCAGCAGCTGCTGTCAAAGTTGAAGCAATGATGTTCATTATTGTTACTGTTGCATCTACATCTACTAAATAATAATACAATACGAATAAACAAAATATATGATATAATTTAGCTATGAAGTAGATGTAGGAATGAAAATACTTAATAAAATGACAGAACAGGACGCAGCCATCTCCTCGGCTCGCTCTCGGTCACTCTCCGACGGGCTGGACGGCGCGAGGGAGGTGATTAGGTGATACAGAAGAAAATACTGAAAATGTGTGTGTACCTAAGACCTAATGTGTTGTTGTAATTTGGAATAGATTTACGAGAGTATGTTAACTTTTAGAGTAGCAAAAATGAAATCTACATAAAAGCTGGACAGATATCCGTAGCTTTTATCTCATGTCTCATCTCAACTCGTGCGTATGAATATGATGGTGCGTGCGTGTGTGTTATGATTACAGTGACTTGACTGGAGATACAGTAATTATTATGTAAGAATGATATTAAGAATCATTTAGGATATGATGTACCTACCAACCTACCTCTTCGATAGCAAAATACTGCCCACCCTATAGGAAATGTCTATAAACTTAGATCGTAGTCGTTGGTAGTTTAGTCAGGTTGCTAATTAAAATAGTTTCTCAATCTTGCGACCTCCATATAGCCATAGCTAGCATTTAATGATATGCATTCTCGAAACTTTTGATTCTGTCTATCTAAATAATAGTATACAAATAGCCTATACCAATAAGTGGATTTTCATTTAAATCTCTCCCCAATACAAAACTATGTATGCACTTACCAACGAAAATTTCATCCCAAACGGCCTCTCCTCCTTTTAACCCGTCTCTTCTTGTTAAGTGAACAATGCATAATATTTCCCATGCAGTTATACTTTGTGAAATACGTACGTACTTATTATTAGGGTTGTTATAATCTTATGGAATAGAAACCGAAAAGACAAATTAACTAGACTTATTATTACTCTACGTATAATGTATGTGAGGTATGTGGTACTACGTATATTATGTAGAGATATACTTATCACTTATTACATATGTACTTATAATAACTATTTAAATGTGTTGGCCTCCTTCAGATACTTCAATCCTTACGATTTACTACTACGAAAAGTCATAAAAGAAATTAATTCTTTGTATTTACATAAGTTCATTGATTTACCAGTGAAGTGTATAGTGTATATACAGTTCTATAAATGCACCATGCACATTCATCCTCTTTTTTCGAGTGGAAAAATCCAAAATTGTTTCATTGGCTTCTATGGATAGTAGAGCGCATTTAGAATAATATAATGTATTCTTAATTTCTTACATCATTTTCCAATTTATGAGTTTATTAGTGTGTTTTCCCTATTTATTTTTCGTTAGTAGATTTAGTTTTGACTATTTTCTGGCAAGATATAATATATGCTTGCAATAATGCGTTGTAAAAATTGAATTCAGAGTGTATTGTGTATTATATTATGTAAATGTACTTACCTATATTTAGAGTGCCTCTCTTGTATGTATTGTTATATTGTAATTTGTAATACTCATGCAATCGAATTGTTCAATTGATTCCTAATTCTAAATACATAATCTATAAATATATTCCGAATTTTCAGTTTTTTGCTTAAGTATCTGTGTATTCGATATTGTGTTATTATTCTACGATGTGATGAGAGATTATCCTAAGTCTCCACATCTCAGAGCATGTCTTGGTTGTACTAAACCCTAATAGTACCTTACTACTAATAATTTAAAAAAATCTACAGTCTAGTCTGAATTATTACGCGATGCCTTTGTACTTATCTAAAATTATACTCATTTTTGGGAAATGTCTATTGGAATTATTTGCAAATTTATTCTCAATTAAATAACTGACTGAATTATTTGTACCGTTTGCTTCTCTTTATTTTTTTCATGCGATAAAATTATCATTTGTGCCATATACGTATTGTTGCGCCATGTCATGTTATTGAAATCCCACTTAATTCTATGTGCTCATAACGTAAAGGGCCTAATCCTTTTGTCAGTATCGTCTTATCTAGGACGCTATCTTTGTTAGTTAATGTAGTAAAATCATAAATGGCCATTAGTTTTTCTGTGCTTCTATTTCTTTCCTTTATGTATGTGTGTGCATTTTTAGATTTTTTAGAACATAAATGTGTAGATGCCTTAAATACTTTTTTGTGTTCCCAGTAAGAAAAACATTCAATATAAATCTGTCAAGTTTAGCTGAAGATTTTTATGTGCGTAATTAACAATTATGCACCATAAATTATACAAAATTGCAATTTATTAGGAAATTACACATTTATTGTAGGATTAGGTTATTGAAGCATAATAATTACCTAATCCTTGTGGTACTAAGCTAGTTTAACTTACAATACATGTGTATTGAAAATCTATGCATATGTAATTAATGCTAGTTAATTAGTCCACAAATAGCAGTGATGCATACAATTTGGTTATATCTTGTGAAACCAATAATGTTTTCATTATCTCATCAAATCAGTTATTGATGGCATGATTAATTATTAACACCCTTGATCACCATTTCTGACACAATGGTCATTTTTGAAGGGCTTAGCTATAAAGGGTGTTGGTAAAGTATTACTATCCACACAACAATATTATCATCCTGCAAATCACATACATTAATTTTCCTTATTCTAAAGTTTCTGTCACAGTAAACTACTCATAGCTTTTATTTTCCGTGTGAAAATTTATGCATACGAAGATTTATTTTGTTGAGTCAACTACTCCTTAGATCAAAAACTCTAATTTAGCTGTGTACCGTTCTCAAGTAATTAGCCAACACAATAAGCTCCTCTATTATTGTTGACTTGGAGTGTTGGAGTTATTCACACATCGAATTAGACCTTTTCATAAAGATGTGTTGCACTGTATTTAGTAAAAATGTATCAAATGTAGTAAAATGGACAATGAGAAGGATTAAGTTACATGGTAGGGCTTGTTTACATTACATGTCATGAATTGTGATTTAACTTATGATATCAGAATTTTAGAGTTTGGCCATTATTACTACAGGATGTGTGCTGACTGCAGTTGCTATACAAAAGTTTTTAGTATAAAATTACCTACCAGAGAATTTTACTTTGCTCTGGTATAATTACTGAAATCTAAGGAGCGGTTAAAGCATAGGACTATATAAGGTGTAGGCCACAGGCCAGCAACCTACTTTGGAAGATAAAGAATGACAAAATAGAATTGTTTAACTAGGTACCCATATACATACATATTCAGAATGCAGTTTAGAAGAAAACAGTAAAATTAATTATAATTTTGGCCTAGGAGATCTCATGTGATGAGAATTTCTTAAAAACCTACTGTATAATTATCAAAAATTGTGTCAAATGGAAGACTTGTAGAGTAATAATGTTAAGCCTGAAGAGAAAGTTATGTTTGCCTGAGATGTTTGATTTGACTAGAAAGAAAGTAGTGAAAATAGTTGAGAGAAATGTGTAAATGTATATATAACTAGTAGATAAATAACATTATTATACCTCATAATGCTGGCATTGAGTACTGATTGATAGGACACTCAATTTTGAGTGTTCTGATCTGAACTACTATGTATCAAAATAAAGTTAGCTGTGTGTTTAATCAATACATTCACAGGAGAAAGACGAGTGAAAGCACGAAAATACAAATCCACAGAAACGCACTACATGCTAATTATTATGTACAGTCGTACAATGACAAGAACGGAGAATAAAAGAAAGTTAGCTAGCAGCCTTAGCCTTTTAGACTCACAAAGGAAATACATAAGTTTCAGAAAATAATTACTATTAAATAAATAAATAAATAAATGCAATACATAACATACAACTACTAACAGGTTACTAGCCATACAGTCATCTAACAAAAGCTAAAATGTATGCAAATAATAAATATACTACTGATAAAGTACATAAATTATTGTAAATTAAATTATATACTAACCATACTAATAAAATATTATACGATAGAGACACTAATTACGAGGATGTACTTAGGTAGTCAGATAGATGAAATGTTAGACAATCGTTAGTTACGAGAAATACTTGTGCAATGCAGTACCTACCTGAATTAATGATGTAATAATTATGCATAGGTAGGTACTGCATTAGAGTGTGAGTAATTTGGGGATGCTGCTAAGGAGTCAAAACTCAAACAAACAAACAACAAATAATTATGTAGAATATTTGTAAAAGAGGAATATCTACGGAATAATAAAATACAGAATGAAAGACGAATCGAATCAGAGTATCTAACCTAACGGTGCATATTATATGTATTAAATGTATATTCGGTACGATATATGCACTAATAATCTCCGACTAGTATACTTACAAACAATTAGACATTCTGTACATACCAAAATTTAATTACACAGTGACTTGGCGTAATTAATTGACATACAAATACAAACGTAATTAGATTACGCGACGACGGCATTATATAACAAGCACCACAACCTACCCAATAACTCAATTATTCACCAAAATGAACCAGCATTGTGAATATGTAAAGCTAGAGCTAATACAAACACAGAAATACCACAGAGACACACACAAGCAGGGAAACACTTGAGACTTTGAGACATTGCTATATAATATTATTATTATTATATATAGCCACACACAGACACTACTACAATCCACAACACACGACAATGACAACTAAATAAATGTTACACAAGAGAAATCACACTCAACAATGTTATTGTTACTTTGCCACGGCAGGCCGGCCATCGTTGGTTCGTAGACCTTCGCATGGTTTTGTTATCTTCAGATAGTAGCAGAAATAAAGTTATATACTATATAAGTATTATAATACAAATTATCAAAAACATAACTACTAACTAATTAACTAAGAAACATTAGACATAAAATTAACCTATTAAATCACTTTCTCTTCTTCTTCCACATATTTAACAATTATATTGCACTCTGCACTATCCACACTACTAAATACCATTACACATTATACATATGTATTATACTATTGTAAATGCAAAATAATTCTTACATAAAACCTAGCATTACTTGCACTATCTAAATGACACTAGTCTGAATTAGTTGCAGTAGAATTGCACATGCACTTGAACTACTATATAGTGTCGCAATGAAGACAAATGTACTTGAAAGCTTCTTCCAAATGCTATCTTGATAGAAAACTCAATAGAAAGTCCCACACACTCAGTAAAATGTTAATTAGCTACATTTAATAAATATTTAGCCTCTTTTTAATCTTATTTGGTAAGATCCTGTACTAATACGTTCCCTTTCCTTGTCAGTGAATATTATCTTGAGTCTTTTCGTTCCTTCTCAATAGGACAGTTGTATGCGTTTTTCAAAATCAATTGTAAATATTGATTTTGTATCTGTATCTGTCATTCTATCGGTACACCAGTCTAATACTATGCGTCATATTTATCTACAAATCGTACTAAGAGACAAATCTGTTGAATTGTTAACATAAGTATGTTCATCTTTTGATATCCGGCCAATCGATCAATGTATAACATCAATTGAAGAATAATGTGTATCCTGAAAGATATATAATCTTGTGTGAATATTTCCCTCTACTTACATAGTATATTTATTACAATTTGGTTGTTACAAAATACGTATTTAAATGCATTCATGATTCAATTAATTATAATTGTTGTTGTTGTTGTGGTGTAATTGCAGAGTAATTTTAGCAGTGTTGACGTGTGTACATAATTATAATATTAGTCATAAACGTTTGTATTGTTTCCTATTTCATGTAGGAATGAATTGAGTTACTGGTGTGTAAATTGCGACTCTTTTGAGCTGTACTACTATGAAGACATGTTAAATAGGTACCTAATTTATTTGTCATTTATATTTACATAAATACAAATAATACGTAGCTTAATAACTACTAACTAGATCCTATATACATTAGTTATCGTTATTATATTAGACGTACTCAAATAGTGTAACTACAACTATATTCATAGGTTATTATGATTAATGAAAATATTCTAAACAATAAATACATTAATAAATTAAATACATATTAATACACATCTAATTATTATTATACTTACAATAAAAGGAGAAAGTGAAGAAAAGGCAATTTTCTTCTGTAACAACATAAAATGAAATAAAATAGACATCAAGTGATTTGATTCACTGTAATGCACTTCCGTAGACTAAACTAAACAATTCGAAACGTTTAACAAGTAATAATTAATGTTATATAAATTATAAATCTAGTAATACTAAGTACGTATTATTGTACTTGATTAAAATACATGTAAAATATTATTACTTTTATCATCAATTTGCGATTAAGAATGAGTTACTAAATAAATAAATAAACAAATACAAATTCACAGAATTCTAAATGTACTAGTCGACACTTACTTTTATGACACGACTTATGTCCATCCCCTTTATAAAAGGTGCATGGAAGTATCCAAATTTTCCACGTTTTCAGTGCATGAAAATGTAACGCTGTCCTTATTATTGCAACACTCGACTTACCACTAATGGCCATCAGGTTTTATTTCGGTTATTTCAATATTTATTATCACAACCACAACTTCCTACTAATGGTTTCTTTTTTGTTGAAATCGAACTTGATGGAGGTCTCCACTTTTTATGCCGATGCATTATTCAAAGTAATGCATATGAAAAGTACATAGGAAAACCATTTGCAACGTTTCTTTAGTGAAAAATTTAAATTATTTTTTTCAATTTTAGATATTCCTCTTTTACCTAAAATGCTTGGCTTAGTGAGATGTGCCAATAAATTTTTATTATGTCGACGATGCAAATAGATATAGTTTCTCCGAATTCGAATAGCCGATTTTATAAATTATGTCACGTAACTTCTAGGTATTAATGGGTTATCGGATTATCGGATATCAGACTGTAATGGTACATAAAATAGCTTTAAAAAATTATAATCTGTTGAAAACATCTATTTGTTCAAAAACAATTATAGCATGAAAACAAAACCTTGTAGGATGTAAAATTGGTGTGTAAGAATGTGTGTGAATTAGAAGCATAGGGATGACCATTATAGTGTTACTAAAAATTTTTACCCTTTCCATTTTGCAGTACAAATAGCAATTACGGAAGTGTAAAACTGAATTTTATGATTTTTTGAAAGAAAGAACTAAATTATTGGTTGAATCTATCTCAATACTATAACTCATTGAATTAAATGATTTCTTAGTTATATTTACAGTAAATCGTTTTTTAACATTTTTGCAAATAATATGCACTTTTTTCTATCATACATACATGCCTTGCTACTAGCCTCGCTCAGCCTGCGACCTGTATCGGTAATTTACCAGACTCAGTAATTAATTAGTAACCTTTTCACTATGACATCTGTTGTGTATCAAATTATATATAAATTATTGATAAAAATGTGAAAATAAGTATCAACTTCTAACTTATCCGTATACAATTTCTTTATCTGATACCAGATCATAGTGATTTCTGAGGACAGACTAGAATTTCTAGAAATAATTGTGTCGTTAGTTCTGCTCTGCTTTAGTGTAATATCAGGCAATGCAATGCTGTTTGACTTTCAACTGAATCCGGCAAAGGCAAAGTGAATCATCAAAGCACTATTTTCTAATAGTTCTTGACTAGATGACAAGAACTGTTGGAAACGCGAAAATCGTTCACAAAGGGCTAGAGATGGAGACGTCAATTAATGCATTCTTCAAACAACTCCAACGAAAATGCTCCCAACAGAGAGCTTTCAAAGTACCTGTCCTAATAGAATGAATTCTCGAAATAATGCGCAAAATATTATTAGTACTTAGACTATAATTCTATATTACTTATACATAGCTCAATAAACACAGACAAACACGATATGTCTCCAGCTCCACATGTTTACTTGTTAACAAGAATCTGTAAGCATGTCATTGTACGCAAAATACAAGTACTCAAATACCTATTATTGCATGCTAAACGTTATTGGTGAATGCACAACACAAAGACTAAATTGTATTCTACTTCATAAACACTCCATTAATATATGGTCTATTTACTGGCAGTGTGGTATTGCATTTGTATTAAACATCCAAATAATTTTTTAAATTGGGAATGTCATGAGATGAATGATATCTATCCTGTGATATCTTCATCAAAGTTAAGAATTGAGAGCAATAATTATTTTAATAGTGAAGAAAACTTATATAGGCTTTTATAAACGTAGTTATTCATGTACACGTTGATAAAAAAGTACTAGAACACAATTCCTCACATGCATTGGAGTAAGAAATCCACATATCTTGAATACGCACCACAATATTAATTTACCATACGAAACTAATGTGAATTCTAAAATTGAAAGTTGTAATCAGACAAAATGGAAGGTATTATTTTGTTTTTTCCAATATCAACAGAACATGATAATTCATCTAGCTTGAATTCAGGGAATTTTGCACTCTTTCAAGATTGAGTCGAGATTCCCATACATTTTTGCATAGACTTTGAGGAATAATGTAAATGATGATATTTGCTATTGCTATATAGTTTAAATTATGCTGCTCAGCTCTTAATATTTCAGTTCAATTATGTCGGAAAATCTTTTGTAGTCTCTGTTTCCGAAGAAGAGCATTTGGGGTGAAGTAACAATAGCCGGGAAGTAAATTGATGTCCCGGCATAGGAAATAGTAAAGCAAGAACGAACGTCATCGGGAAGAAAGAGTGGCTGTGGCTGTGCAGGTCCGGGGCTGAGTGAGTGCATGGAGTGGGACGACACATACACACAATAGAATGCAATGTCTACATATCATAATTTATACACGAGAAGACAGAACAAGGAAGGTATCTGCAGATGTACGTTCCTATTTAGTTCGCTCTGCGTACGTACGTGCTATTATTTTATGAATAATTCATGTGCATTTATATTACAGATTAAAAAATCTCTCAGTTCTTTTCGTCAACTTTATTTGCACATTTGCGGAATGGTTATGACATGACATGACATTACCGAGATTAAAAAAATCAACAGAGCTGAGTGGAAAATAAAATAGCGCTTTCCGTTACCAGTCTCCTTGCTATATGCACAAGAAATGTCTACAGCAACAATATATTATTGGTCGTAAAGATATATTTCTAGCAC
Source organism: Tomocerus nigrus (assembly GCA_019776505.1). Taxonomy (NCBI): domain Eukaryota; kingdom Metazoa; phylum Arthropoda; class Collembola; order Entomobryomorpha; family Tomoceridae; genus Tomocerus; species Tomocerus nigrus. The sequence continues at coordinate 27,606 of JABASI010001065.1, forward strand.
ACAAGCGACAGAGAGAACCTTTTACAGCCTTGTTGCAAATTCAATTTGAGCTGAATCTCCGCCCGTTCCCAGAACCGACTACCTTCACTCAACTTACTCTATTATGTAGTCCACACACAGAGAACAACAGTGCAAATCCTTTATTAATTTTTAATTTCATTATGCACAAACTTGTGCGGAAATCCAAGTCGAGACATGTCTGTGCTTAAACGAACTTCTTTCCATCCACCAAAATCCCGAACATTACCTCCGCATAATTACAGAAAGGAAATGAGTTATTTAGTTAGTGACAAATCAAAAGAGAAAATTAGATTCAATTGCACGCACTCATCCACATGCTTCTTTCTTCTTAGCACAAAGTTTCTCTATGTACCCTTCTTATTTGCTTTACTTTGTAGCGGTTACCACATCGGTTCTGCGAATTATAAACCAATCATCAACATAAATATTCAAGTATTGCTCTCACTGAACACCTATCTGACGCACATAGCTTGTTACTGGCATCACTCGTCCTTTTCGCGTTTGGGCAATGACTGAATAATTAAGTTAGGAATTTTGACTGATGTGCTTTTCTAATTTACTCCTAAGACGTAGCAAGTTACTTATTATTATTGCCGAATTACATACATGTTTCATTTCTACTCTTTATATCTTATGATGCTCATTCTAAATAATTCCTACTTTCAAATTAATAGATTTCTGGGAGTTCCGAAAGATCCAAGCATACGATTATTGTTACAGCCAATTCAGTTGTAAGCTTCAAGACTGTAACTACGCTAGCACACAATAGCAGGCTCGAGATATCGACTACACTTGTAGCCTACGCTTACTTGCCGTAAATGTACTAGAGATAAATGATCTACGAGTTAATGTATAAAAGTTCGAAGGACCAA
>JABASI010001066.1:0-28489 GCA_019776505.1 Tomocerus nigrus
AACCACGTGACTTACACGAACCTAATCACCGCTTACCACTAAATGGACCCACATCTTTACATGGGCATTGCATGTCTTATGTGAGAAAGGCATTGATCACATGCATTACCTTTGTCTATGACATAACGAAATGAGTAACATGAACTATTAAGTTAAAAACTGCTGTAAACACAGACAGGTACACACAATCACACAAGGGCACGTTGACAGGCTTTTGTTGATATTGCATGTGATACGTATTACCTACATTGTACTAACTGCAATTTAATTTAGAAATGCAACAACGAGATGACAATAATATTTTAAAAGAAAGGGCCCAGGGGTTTTCAAACGACCGTTACACCCGTTGATAATACATGATTAATCCCTATATTCCCTGTATTTGTCTGAATAATATTTTAAAAAAATCTATTCTCTATTAACACAATCCCAACACAACCATGTATTTATCAAAATTCAAATGCTCTCCGTTTCAGTTCTACAGTGATAATAACATCATAATTAAATTTTAGAAAAGTGTAATGCTGCAATATTAAGCTGGCATTCATATTCGCCTTGCTATTAACAAAAAAAAAATATTATTATTATTATCATTACTTCTTTCTCGGCATAATAGTAATATTAAAATATTCAATTCTATAGGGTTCTTGTAGTATTGTATTACAGTATTGCAATGTTGCATGTTGGGTTGCATTTGCATGCGAAAACCATACCATAATATGATAAGTAGACGTAGTACTAATAGTATTGTATTGTATGTGGGTCGAGAGTTTAGAGTCAAGCAAGTAAGAGGTTTGTTTAGGTGAATTTATAGATAGAGCTTAGCAATGGAATATACGTAGAATGTTGTAGCTTTCATGTCCCAATCACAGATTCACAGAACCAGAGAACTTGGTGTATGAGCAAGAGTCACTTGAGGTTCAGTTCACAGTTCATTTCACTTCCACTCTAGTCAAGAACTTTATGACAACAAATGCAATCAGATGAGACGAGTTTTGTAGCACAGTTTATGGCTGTGTTTTCAGTATCTTATGTACATTATCATCATCTATTATGTGTTAAACCATGTATACAAGCGTTGAATAGAACTATAATAGATCATAAGAGTCATGTCGAGTGTGTACAAAGGTTTATATGTCCATTTAAAGCATTTACTTTTGTCTGTCTTCATCAGTTTTATTTTTCAATTCTCACGCTACTGCTAAATGCTATTAATCCTGTTATACGTATATTTAGCCAACATAACCCATACATGTATGTACTGTGTAGTGTGTAGTGTAGTATGCTTGTTTTGCAAGTTTCGTTTCATTCATTACATTTTGACTATGAGAAAATGTTTGATGATAGCCAATCTGCCAAGTTACACCAATATTTCATACTTATCTTTTAAAAACACTTGTTATCTCGTTTGCAAATCTTTCGTATGATTTCAACAGACATAAGAGAGTTGAGACTCCAACGCTTATTGTTGTTTGACAAAATATAGATGCAGTCTGTTTGAAAATTTTATCTATTTTCAATGACTGATTATTACTGCATACTATATTTATGGTACACTATACAGTTATTTTCTAGTATAGAGAGGAAAAGTGTAAAGGTTAGCTGTATCTACCTAGGAAGTTTTTGTCAGTTTATCTTTAACAGCAAAGTTAACTCTTAGGCTGCAAGTTCATGTCATTGGTAAAAATAGTTTTTTTGTGGACATTCTGCGAGAGTCTGCTGTACTCGGATGCAAGTATAAGCTTAGAAATTGTGAAGACCAAGCCAAAATCTCTCTTCTGCGATACATTATAATAATATTCATAAACGAAGCCAATCATCTTGTATTGAGCTTGCAGTAGTCTCAAATGGTCCCAAAGAGGGTGAAAATTTAACTGTTCTAAACTGTCCGACTCTTCACGGTTCATTAGATTTACAAACATAAAAAATCTGCGTTTTCGGATAGAAATGGAAGCAAAATTCAACCCTCATGCTCATTGTGAGAAAATAATGGAGATAATCCGTAACCTGGTGTTGACCTCAGTTGGCTAGGGCAGAGAGTCCGCTTTCAGTTGAGTTTTCGGTTCGGCGTGGCCACAGTTCTAATTATAGTATACAAGAACTGGACACAGGGAAGGAATAAGGAGCATATAATTAAATGAGGAAAAGGAATCTTTCCTACTTGCAATACGAGTGCAAATCTACAGAGGGAAATGTGGTTTAAAAATTCTAGACAGAATCTCTGTGAGTGATTCATGGAGCTTTTCATATATTTTGTCTTTGGTAAAGGGAAGGGAATGATACTCTGGATATTTATATTATAAGCAAGTGCTATGGATAATAGAGAAAACAGGATAATACGTAGTAGTGGTGGTTGAGGCTCGACTTGACTTGATTTTAGTTGACGTAAAATAAATGGGAGAATGAGAAGTGTAGGAGTAGTACCTGATCCGGTGGCGGTCGGTCGTCTGCAAAAAGAATCACGTTTTATGAGCATCATAATGTAACAAACATAATAACATGAAGACTGAGCACATAATATTCTATTTATTAGTATTCTATTCTATTGTGCTATCATTGTGAGTGTTCAGTTTATTTTAGTTTAAGTAGAAGAGACTGTTTCAAGTGAAGAGATGGTTTTGGCGTGGAATTGTAAGGATTACGTGCCAACTCAGCCTCCATGCGCATCTTCATAAAGAGAGGAAAGCAGGAAACACGCCTTGCCTACCGACACTCGCTTCTTATCATAACACTCTCACATTTCACGCTTTTGTTTCCATCCCATAATATCAGTAATAAGTTAACGCATTACTATATTTATACAATGAGCTGAATACACTATTATCCTCTCCTACAACAATGCACATACTACATATAGCAGAGCAGATAGATTTCACCGCATCCTCATCTCTAACAAGGCTAGTCAAACCACAACTCTATCCAGCACTCCTCACCCATTCAATCCAAATCTATCACACTCGACTCGATTCACTCTCTCAGCTTAGTTCAGCTTATTGCTCTTCCATACATTTCTCATCATCCTCCCTGTTAGGAATTATCCTCTTCATTCTCTCTCTATCACCATCCTTAACAACATATTCTATTTCTATTACATGTCCCACGTATGCTATTATAAGGAACATTTAATACACATTTAACAAGAATTACATCATCCTTATAGCATATCGCATTTAACTTATTATCATTGATTCACTACTTTTACACGAGCTAAAAAATAATTTAATAGCCATAATATTATCCCACTAGCATAGCAAACATGTAGTTTACTTTCTTCAAACATTATTTAATTCGACGAAAAGAATTTTTTTGAATTTATACCTGTATTTAGATGTAAAAATCATATTTTCTACAAATCATTTATTTTTGTGTTTAATTTTAAACACTCACCACATGGATTTAAGAATCCGTAACAGGTAAATCTAATGAAAATGGAATGATAGTAAACAAATAAATAGAAGACGCCAAGTTTTCTATGAATTTGCAGGAACAATCAACAAAACGTAGTGTACGTATTCAATACAGGCAAGATACATAATTTTTTAGCCACACAAAATACTACAGGCTATGCATGGCATACGAGTACAAGCACAGAGTAACGAAACATGTAAACGCATAAGTTAATTTGTATTGTCCTTTGTCACTTCTTTAGGTTGATGATTCTTGTAGTAAAGATGGGAAAGAGAAGATCATGCATGACGATCTTCGACCAAACTATTATCGCCGAGGTATAACAATAGATTCTATTGTCCCTATGATATATGCATAAATACCTACCTAGTATTATCATGTAGATAGCAGGTACATATTTATATTCACAGTAATTTGGGAAAGTATATGACCAGATTACTAATTATAATGAAATGGTACTATCGAATAATTTCTAAGTAGTAAAAGTACAACTCAGTTTCATATGAGAGTTTTCCATGTTAATTGACTAATGAAGATGACAAGTGTGAAACAGACAACTTCCTCTGTCTGCCTTGTCTAATGCAAGAAAGAGTCCCTTTAATACCTACTTGGATATAATATTTGTACGCTAAATACGTGCCGATTTTTCGACGTGAGTAAAGATATTATTAATGCGTTGAAAACTATTAGAATCTTCCAACATAAATATGACACACAAAGATGAGACACTTGATTGTAGTAAGTAGTAAAATAAAAGACTTCTGCATTTGCATTAATATGGGTCTTTTCTCATGTAAAGGTTGAACGTGCTACTACTGCTACTGACAACATTATTTATTGCAGCTGCAGTGATAAATGCTAAATACATCAAATTACCATATTGTAATGCCAAATGGTATATAATCCAATTCTTACTAGTGCCGCAACACTTTTATTAGATGCTCATTGTTGTAGTTGTAGTATTGTGAACGTATAGGTAATAATAATTAACATTAGATATCTATCAAATGCTAAATACTTAGTAAAAATAATGTTGTTACAGGATTTATAATTGTTGCCTTTTACGGTATCCGCAACCGTTTCAATAAAAGATGAAAACATTTATTATATTGTAGTCAATACCACTTTCAGATAAATTGCACTTCAATATGTTCTCTTTGTTGCAATGGTATGTCCAGTATTAGTTATTAGGGAGTACATTGAAAAGTGCAAATTGTTCTGTAAAAGTAACTGCCATAATCCTGATATAAAAATGTTATCTGTTATGAGCTGAATACACGTATGAACATTGTTTGCCAGACTAAAGTTTATGACAGAGGCAGGATTTAATTGAAGAAAGCTTTATGGTGCAGTGCAGAAGATATATATTTAATGCCTACAACAGATACCTACAGATGTTATACGAATGAATTATGACTTGGAATTGAGACGGGAGCGGAGGCCAAAATCATTGGGAAGATAATGCAGACACACTTACGATGTGCGCTATTTGCTTAGACTGCAACATCAACTCTCGTAGATACTGTGTTCGTATGTATAGCATAGCAAACATGATATTAGAACAATTCCTAATATTAGTTTTGTCCGCATGAAGAGGCAGAGAGATGATTAGATCATAAATAATAGAATGGAAGCATATTGTGTATCGCGTCACCCCGGAACACGCATTTAGGAGAAAATCGGTTGTGTAATGTGAATCCGGGGCTGTATCATATCCGGGATCTGTCCTATTTCAATTCATTCAACCCTGTCATATTCGCTTCCTTAATACCAGAAAAGCACCTTAATATACACTTGTACACTGTAGCTTCCTTAAAATATGCGTTACGACTGCCTAGCATTTAATAGTGCGAACTGACTTGAGGAAAATAATTGTGCTTCTTGTGTATGAATTGAAAAATTAATATATTTATTATAGTAACGTGTATCTTTTGGCATGTTTCATATCTATGCTCACAGAATAGTTTGAAATGACTAAAGAATAAAGGCTCTCCTGTCCTTTTATTATTTCTATTTTTTTTTACTTGAATAAAATACAATTTTTCTAACCAGAAACATTGCAATCGGAAAAGACAAATATGGATCTGATATAAAAACAATTTATAATTTCCGCGAACAAAATTTTTAAGAACGTCATTCGACTCGTGACGCGACGGTAGAATTTTTATTTGGCGGAACTTGTAAGTAGATGAAAGGCAACAATAAAGACTTTGAAACAAAAGTAGTTTGTGTTACTGTATAGCTGTCAGTGATGGCCAAATGAAATTAACCATTTGCAAAGAGGAAATGTTTAGAAATTAGGAGAGTGAAAGTGAATAATAATTCCAGGATGTGATAATGTAGCACGAGAGAGAGAGAGAGAGAGACTAAAGTAGAATAGGAAGAATGGAGAAGAAAATTATAGAGTAAGTAATTCATAAGGTTATGGAAAAGACGAGGTCTGGAGAGTCAGGGAGTTGACGAGGATCTTGATGATGATGATGGGATGAGGGTCGCATCCATAAAGATGTCTATTGCACGTGTTGCTCCCTCAACAAACACTGTACTTACGGATATGGCGAACATTGGCTTTCTCGCTATCAAATTGAGTGAGAACATAAGAGACAGAGAGTCGAGGGCTGAGATCCTGCCTCAGCTCCAATGTAAAACATGACTAGATCTATTTACTACATATACATTTCTCCAGAATGGGATAGGACAGGATAGATGAGCTGTTCAGTCGAGTGACTAAGCTCACCCTTCAATCTCAATCTGTTCCTCCTTGCCTTCTCCCATCCATGCAACTAAAACTCCCTTTTCTATATCAACATACGAGAGAGAGAGAGAGAGACAGAGACTGTGTCTGACTGACTTTCAAGAATACATATTACACTAAACGCTCCACTTTGGCTTTGCAACAGCTTCCGATGATATATTATCTTGTTCAACATATGATTACCTTGTTTGACCTAGCCAATCCGGGGTCATTTGTCTGTTGAGTGTCTGTGACTGACTGATTCTGAATTAATCGTCATCATTTTATTAATAATGGATCCTGTGCCTTATGGACGCATGGATCCTAAATTCTAATCTATTCACTATTTTGCTACAACTTATCATTCTATATCTTCACCCGCATTCAAAATTTGATACAATAAAACAGATTTTATATTGTCATTCCCTCCTAGACATAAAAGTTCCCATCAGCAGCTTTAATAATTTTATCTTTCTAATTTCCAGTTCAAACTTTTAAATAAAATTCCAATATAAAACATTCGGTTCCTCTCATTTCCTCATGCTATCACTTAAGTCTGCAAAGGACAAGATTAGAAATTAGCCTTTTAATTTCAGTACTTTAGTAAACGTGATACATTTTAGTTTGTAGTAGGTAATTTCTTTTTAAGTCGTGATCAGTCCTCTGACTCTCTATCTGTATGTATGAGGGAATGAAGACAGACGCTTTTAATAAAAAGTCATAAAAGGGTGGCAAAGACAGAGAACGAGAGATATTATGGAAAAATCCGAGGAAAAGTTTTAGGTTAGAAAGGAGTTTCAAACAGTGAGAGAGAGAAGTAGAGGAACATTGAAGAAACTATAAGTAGCAGTGAGCTAGCTAGCTACACTTAAGACTTAAAGTGTTTTCCTCAATTCATCTGCAATTTAGCTACGTGGCTCAATGTCGTAAAAGTCTGCTTCTCGCTCCATCGTTTAATTAAAATCTTAATATAGGATTGCTCGTGTTCAAATGTTAACTAATAGTTAGTACCTACAACTAAAACCATCGCATCGGATCTGCTCCTTCCTCTCTGTTCACATAATACACCCGAGCAGAGACTAAAAGAGAGAGTCTGGATTGTGGCACACGTACGTTGAGACTGAACTACTGCTAAGCTCGGCACTGTAATTATCACCGTCTCTAATTAAGACGTGCGACACAGATTGTCATAATGTGACGACGCGACAGACTCCACTCCAACTCAAATTCCACATCGCTTTTCGCCTCTCAAACTCTCAAAAACTAACACGATCCTGTTTTCTCTAGACTCTCCTCTCTCCTAATAAGTATCAACATCAACCTCGGAATTCTATTCTCTTTCTACTCTCTCATCCTGATTCAATATTCAACTCTATTGCTCTCCTACTACACGTACGTACAAATAATACACAGAGAAAAGCTAGAGACTCTCAGGGACGAGTCATCGCTTAACTACTTAAACTTTATACTTTTCAGACTAAAATCTTTTCTCACATGCTTGTCTCTAGTAGTCTGCCATAATTTCTCGCCTCTTTTCCTCTTATTCTATTTTCCGACTAAAGTAAACCTTGTGACTTTCTTTCCTGCCTTCTATTATAACACAATTGATAAAAGTATACTAGAAACACGGCTGGAATTTGGATTCACATCAACTTTTCCTTTCGTTACTTATTCTTCCGAGAATGAGTTTACACTCAATATATTATTTCTGTGGATGCATAGTTCTATTATATTTCTTGTATTTATTATACGTAAAAAATCAACTTTTCCGTTGTAATCTCCGAACACATTTATGCATAAATAGGGAGACAGACGTCATGAATCGTCCTGTATTCTTCAGTCCTCTCTTACTTTTACTTTGTATCTCAATCTCATTCCAATTTGGGACAAAATTCAGTTGTGGAATGGTGTGCCATGACATGGCGGAGGCGTTCTAGGGAAATTGTGACACAGCAGGAGCAAAATCAAATCACTCTTTAACATTTTCGATTATCTTCACGCATATCTCATGCTAAGGATGTATTATTACTTAGAAGCATGTGCAGTCAGTTATATTATTATATCAGCAAAACAACGTCGCAATTCAGAGTGAAATCAAACCTTCCATCAAATAGTAAAGGTAGTAGCAACTGCACATTACTAGTAAATAGAAATAACAAACAGACTAAACAGGAAAATAGTACAAACAATAACAGAATTCTTAGATTGCTCCTTTCTACTTAAAAAAAGATATTGCATTACTGTATATCTTTTAGATTGGGATAGGTAGTGGAGCGTATAACTTTTTACACACTTCTCAAACAATCTTTTTGCAATAACATTGTTATTTTTGTAAATATTTTCGTAAAGTTTGTTTATTGTTTTCATAGAGCTATTCACTATCTGCTCCTTTGTGAAAGTAATGCCAGTCTCCGAAAAATAGAAGCCACAAGATCATTTCACCTTCGATATACACATAAATATATATATTTATGTGAGCATTATATCTATACCATTTCCGTACATTATCTAATTTTTACAGAAAAGACCCAAATCGAATCTCACTCACTCAGCAACAAGGGCATTTTATTACATGAAAGAAGCAAAGAAATATCTGCAGCATTTGCAAGGATTCAGTTGTGACGATGTTGTAGTTTTTGCAGTGCGGCTATTGAAGTGTCTGATCTTTTACTGACTTTGCTAAGTCAACATATGAAAAGACAGAAGAGAAGAGGAACAAAGATGAAAAATATTTTCCACATTTTAAGGGAGAACAGGAGCAGTAACAAAGTGTATGGGGAAAAGGAAACAAGAGGAAAGCAAACAGATGAATGAATTCAATTACGATGTCGAAAGTAGAGAGGCTTCTCCAAGGCTTCGGGCTTTTTACTCTGATGAGAATATCAAAATTTTAAAAGAGCAGCCATGAGCCGTCAGCTCCGAATATAAAGCCACGTTCTCCAACCGCAGAGAGAGAGAGAGAGTCAAACAGAAAAGAGAGAACTTCTCTCTCCTCTCTCTGTGTGTAGGCTCACCTATGTAAAACTGAATTTAGGAACATTCCCAATATAGCCGGGCACATCTCTCTCACTAATAATAACGAAGCTTTGATAGTTAGTAACAGTATCTGTGCCTGAACTCCATCCTTAGTTACTACTTAGGTATAAAATGTTAGTTTTGTAATAACTAACATACACGTACGTATTTACATTCAAGCTAGAGAGAGACTCTTCTGGCTTTGAATTGAATGTAGGAGGAGAAGAGTTTAGCAAAAAGATGAACTCCCCGGAGATCGGGTATCCCATTGTGATAGCTTATCCCGGGAGACACGCCTCAAGTTCATCTCCAGCTTTTATACGCCAACTCCTCCGTATTACAATTACATTGCAAAAGCCGAGTCAACTAAAACTAGTCACATTACATCATCATAACAAAACACTTTTCACTATTATACCACAAAGTAAACTCTTTCCTACATGCGGAATACTACACACATACATACATATTATGAGTTTTCAAAAGCTGCAAATAGATACTTACACAAAAATGAGCATGTTCATGCTTTGTTCAACGTAGGTTCCTCTACAATGATACACTACCATGCTTTAACCTGACTTGACTTATTATTTTATGAATTAACATCTATAGAGTTTGTGAGTAGGAATTAGTACACATAGCTTAGCTTGTTTGTAAGTTTGCCTGTTGAAAAATTTTGCCCCATTCTCATTTAGACCTAAGCTCTGCTGGTTAGTTTGCTATTTTTCCTGCTTGACTATATGCATACGTGTGTGTGAAAATGCGAAGCTACACAAACTGTTAACGTACGTAAGCATAAGCGAAACGAAACCACTACTTGACTTCTATCCACCTACGTACCTACACATCTCGTGCTTGCTTTCCAATTTTTACGGCTAATTGCTCGCCTCGTTTCACTCCCAGAGCTATTCATGCTCACATTGCTTCCTCCACTATTTTTACCAGCCTTTCAACTTAAAAGAGTCAACTACCACCACAAAATATGAATAATTTACAAAGCCCGTCCGTCATTGTTCTTTCATTGCCTTCCTTTTCCACTCTCATTTATCACTACAGTTTTATCATGCCCAGTTACCCCAATCCATTCCTATCTCTTTCCTACAAACTACACACAGCCACTTTAGTGCTATCATAATGTATATTGCCCACAGTTCCATTTTCACTCAGTGCTGCTGCTGAGTATGCGAAAAATACATTTATTCCTGCTCATTTCTGTCGAAAATCAACTTTTCAATGCTTTTATTTTAACGAAATAGTCATCAATGTTCATTTTCTAAAATAGGTACGTATAAAAGATGGCCTCATAATAATGCAGTATAGAACACGAAAATAATATGCAGAATACCGAAGACCATAAATTAGATAATTGATTTAATAGAGTAGTCATATATTCCTACAGTTAATAGGTCAAATTGAAATGTACTATTGTGTTCTCAGGAAAAGCTACACAATGTAATCACAGTAAAAAGTACGTTAGATACTGAATTATTTGATTTGTGAGTGATTGGTCAGTCAGGACCTTAATTTAACTACGTGTATTCCAATTCTAGATTGAACATCAGATCAGACAACAGGAAAAATAGGTGTCCTGTACACCCGTCATTTTCTCATTTTGACAACTATTGAAAAGTCTTACGCAGTCAGATACATAATATAGCTATAGCATGTACAACGTAATATTATGACTATTGGATTGGAAGAAGAAAGAATGGAAAAGTCTCTAAACGGAATAGGTACCGTAGATTTAGATAGAACAGATATTACACACACAAGGACACGGGTAGCCTTTCTTTAGAACATTGCTTTAAGCTTGAATCTTTTTGGAAAAAATCGATTTCGTTCACTGCTCGTCTCTTTTTTTGCAGAAATTGACTTGACTTGTGTTGTGTCGACTTGACTCTTTCTCTTCTTTGTGCGAAGAAAAAACTCTCAAAAGACTGTCCAAGGAAAGCCAGAGTCTCGTCAAGTTGACTCCAGTCGAGTCAAGTCAAATCAAGTGAGCCAAAGTCTATAGTATCTGAGTATGTAAGTTAAAACCGAAGGGACTGTCTTGAGTGGAACGGACAGAGAACATAACATAACAACGTGGCCGTGAAATATACTAGAAAGCTACATACATGCATATAGCAGTTTGATTCCTATTCCTACAGCAAAGAGCACTAAAGTCCAATTCAATTTCAAAAGAATGTTCAATGTAGGAGCAGTAACATCTAAAAACATCATCTAATCTTATATATACTTTTCGAAAAACAGGAGAACATGAATCTGCTTTAGACGAGAGAGAGAGAAGAGAGCTTCTACTCTTCTCATGCCAGTATCCATTCTATTTCATTGCACAATAGTTTACACACAGAGAGAAAGAGAGTGACTTGGCATGGTTTGGTTTACCAGTTTCAGAGAATACTATTTTACTTAGTAAGTATCAAACGTAGGGCATTCTGCAAAGATAGATATACCATTTCCCTCAAACTATATAAAATATTATCAAAGGGACAGCCAAGTCAAACTCACGATCAGCCGTATCAGGACACAACACAAAGACGAGCAGATCTGCGTACACTTTTACTATATATACAAGCGGGACTTTTACATTCTGATAGATCACAGACAGAGAGTGAGAGAGAAGAATAAAGTCACTTCTCCAACCAAGTCCATTCCATCTAAAGTGGGTTATTTACCGAAAAAAGGACAAGTCTATTCTTTGGGGAAAATGACATCGGGATTTTTAGACTCCTTTTCAATTCCTACATTACTCTCCTCACCAGTTATCATATGCGCCACAATTGCTGAAAAAACTGAATTCATTTGGTTTTTATTTGGAATAAAGTTTTCTACGCCAGCTAACTACATTTATCATTTTAAAATGCGGTCATGATGACCATCACCAAATAGTGCATGCGACTCCAACCAATTATGCTAATTATATTATTTGTTGCATCAGTATTCATTATTCATAAAATAATGGCAGCTCTAAATCTATCTACAGCTCATTCACGGTAGCTAATTAATGTGCACTATTTTTTCGATGTAAAATTTAGCAAAAAATCTTGAGCAATGGAAAGGAGAAGTGCGCGGGGAAAAAAAATAATCCTTTAGGATGCGTGCGTAAAATATTTTTCACCCTTGCTGGCTGAAAACTTGATTCTCCGATTCTCCAATCCCTCACACCAGCATAGCAGCGGACACAAAAAGAATGTCAGGAAAAGCCATAAGTCTTCTTATCTTTATTTCGTTTAGTTTGTTTCTTGTATTCTCTTTTTCTGCGCTCTTTTAAGTTTCCTTGCTGGATGTATCAATGGGAGAAAAATAGAGCAGAGTACTGATTGATTCCTTTCTGCTTCTTTGATGCACAGGGAGAAAGGATGAAAACCAAGTTTATACGGGTGTACTGGGAGCTTAGCGCTAAACAGGCAAAAGACTCACAGAAATATTTCCGGGAATCCCAAGAGCACACTATGGATAGAAATATATTCACAGATGCACAATGCATACATACATAGCCAATATATAGAAGAGCAGATGAAAATCCATACAGATGCTGGATTAGATTCTATTGTGTATATTTGTGTAAGTGCAAGGAAGGCAACCAACAACGTCAGTCCAGTGAGTCCAAGTGAAGTGACACAAGACATAATACTTTTACATAAGCAATGCCAATTCCCGGAAAGAATCTTCAGGGGGTCTTCTGCCTTTGGCTTATGCTCTTTAGGATTACATTGCTGCACAGGGGGTAGTGGCTCAAGCACTTAACTAATGTCTCCTAATGCACTGTGACAATGACAGTGACAATCTTATACTACATCCTCAATGTTAACTTGTCCATCCACTTGCACATTACCACATATACACAGTTTTATTTTTTCCTCGTAACTAATACAAATAACGTCAGCAGCCTCAAATCATTACGTGCTCTATCTATTCGTGATCGCTAATTCATTCCAAGAAAATTCCTTTAAGAAACTGCTCACTTTGCAGTCTGAGTAAATGGATGACTAATAATAAGTCGAATCTGCTCCCTTTTCTAATCGCGAATATGATTTCTTTGCTCCTATTTACAGAATCTTATACCAAATCAGGACAATTTACTTCTTTAAAGCTAAGCATGTCTTACTGATACATGATTCACTTCGTATGATTGTTAAAACATGAACAAAATCATATTCACGTGCCTTTGAATAGAATGCGTGATAATTTTGGTCAGTATGTTTATATGAAATTCAACGTATTGATATTCACTCATATACGTGATATCAGAGCTGTAGGAAACGAAAGATAATAAAATATAAGAGGAAAATTAGGAATGATAACCGGTTACTTCATACTTTGTGTTTACTGTGTATGTCGTAATTCTGGGTAAGTTCCGAGAATAAACCACACACATTTAAACGAACAAAGTATAGAACATTCATACGTGATAATATGTTGATATGTGCGTATTTATTGTTATCATGTATGTACATAACTGTTCTTAAGTAAAACGTAGAATATCTAAGGAAGCCCCGGAGAAGAACAAAAGTTTAAAATTACCAGGCACCCAGTTTCTAAAACAAATCCAGTGTGGTTGTAAAGTGTGAGTGTAACCTTGACAGGTTTGCTAGACAATGGGGAGCCAGAGAACCCGACCCAACCGAACTACAACGATTTACTCATCTCGCTGCATCCAAGTACATCCAGCCACTTTTACACTTACATGGTCTCTATCAAATTAAATGCACCCCAGACAAAATAACATCAACCGACCTATTGTATGCAAAACACCTTCAAATCGTGAATATGAATTACTTTCCTTCTATCTCTATCAACAATGTCACATGAAGATGTTATTGCAGTGTGATTTTATGCAACAGATTACAGTTAAACTCGAAACAGAAACATATTATGGAAGCTCGTATCAAAGACAAAATGACACGGCAAGTTTCTGTAGGCAAATCTTTAAAAAATTTCAGAATGCTTCACAAGAAATAATAATTCTCCAGAACCTAATTGGAATTAAAGATAGTTTATTTAACCAGTCCCTCAAAGAAGTGTGAATGACGTCTTTTCTTCAGTTGGACTTTATATCAATACATCGTCGTTAATTCTATTACTCATGTCGTTATTGCATTATCTGTCTGTCTAGCTGAATTCTTTTTAATTTAGCAAATTTGTATTACACTACTAATATGCGATAACTATCGGACACAGATAACAGGAGTCTCACAAAGATATTTTTAGCAGTAAACAGATTGTATATAGATTTTTGGCATCATAGAAAGCATTGCTTACTCGTATATGTCATCGCCTTGTCAATTCGTGTTATCTCTTTCGTTTTACAAAAGTAAACAGTGATTGAAGCGATAAAAAAAGAAGATGAGTTATGTCTATGAGTCTGAGTCAGTATTGTAGTAAGAGTGATTGTGAGGAATAAAGAGTAGATTAGAAGTACCTAAAGTATTTCGTAACTTTGACGAAACAGTAGGAGGTCAACAATTAGGATGCTCCTGCAAGAGTTAAATTATTTATATTCCTTAAGATCCATCCTTCCTTAATATTCCTTAATATCTGTGAGTAAACAACAAAAATTTTCACTGACATGACACTTTTCTATAGGACCGTTAAAAACTTCTTTTCTGACAGATAGGACAGTTTCTTCCAAGTAAGTCTAAACATTAAAATCTTCAATTAAAGCGTGCAGTTGAAATACAATATGATCTACTTCCTTTTCATTGATCTTGTAAGCAGACATCTTTACATTGCATTGTTGTTGTACTCCTTTACTTTCAAAAGAATAAAAATATATTCTCATAAACCCCTTAGACAGAATAACTGGAAAGGATACATAATTTGTTGCTTATGCATATTAGTGCTTTACTGCTATTTGAATGTTGAACATTATCTGCTGACAAAAAAGATGTACATTCATTTAGAAAAACACTGTCAGAGATTTCCAGACAACGACTGTAATACAGTTAGGTACTTATCGGTTATAAATACTTGTTGAGAGAAAGAGAGAGAGAGACAGAGACGAACAAACTGAGGAAAATGGACACTTGGAAAACATTGAGAACTTCAAGCTTTAATTTACTATCAATAGGGTGTCTGTTTGACCCTCGTAAATTGCTCCTTGTCTGCATCTCTAGTGTCATTTCAACTCATACGTCCATTACACACATATAAACATCAGAAGTATACCCTTTGGACTTTTAGCACTGCTGTTGCTGTCTGCTGTGCACTGCGGAGGATCCTTTCTGTCATTTTTGTGATTTTGTTAGTAATGCCACACTAATACTTAACTACTGTATCACTATATTATTATTTGAACTAGAGAGAGAGAGAGAGAGAGAGAGAGAGAAGAGAGAGAGATTCGACACGTATGTAATGGTTCTCCATCCGTGTCTGTCCTCAATAGAAATAGATATAGGTCTGTTAGCTTGGAAAAGCATCACATGGCAGAAGATGATGTCCTGAGAACAATGAGCCAGAACGAGAAACAAAACCCAATTTTACAAATATACTATCTAAGAGTATAATGTCAATGCACTCTCTATACGTCGAGTTACTATACGACAGAAAAATAGAAGGATAATGAAAAATCAGTTGGATGTAGGGGAAAATGAGCTTCGGGTCAACTTCAGCTCTGCCACATGTTGGAATGCAAGTTGACAAATTTTGTGACAGAGATGATTTGCTTTGGAATTTTAAAAATTCCCGACTAATCCTTAAAAATAAACAGAGCTTAAGTGCTAATCTAATCTTCAGTGAATAATACGTGACTTGATTCATTACTTGTTTTTATCTGTTTATTAAATCATGTAGAATCATTGATAAAAATTTAGTCTAGTCTTGATAATGTGAAGAGCAGATGAGATGCATAAAACTCTTCGGGACGACCATTCAGAGAAGCACAAAGGAGTCCCAGATAAGAAGGAAAATGGATTTGAATTGGACAAAGAGAGACAGGGTAAAGCATCGAGTAGCACAAGAGAGAAAGATGAGCTTTGAGGAAGAGTGAGAAGATGAAAGAGGATGAGGATCAAACTACATGATAGTTCTAAGAATGAAATTTGAGTGAGCTCACTATTACAAGGAGCTACACTTTAGAACACGTACACACACATAATATCCCTACTAACTAACTAGTAGTAACAAACAAAACAGACAGTCTACAAGACAAGTCGAGTCCGATATCTTTTCAAGAAAGAAACTAAAAGATCCAGTCCTAAATACTTTACTCCTATCCTATGGGTACTTTCTATCCTTAAGGAAACTTAATAGACAAGACAGAGACGGAATGGCATAAAATTTTTCGAGAAAAACAAAAAGATCATTTTTAAGGATGCGAGTGTTTTTCTGGATGAGAGAGCCACAGGGGTGCAGGAAGTCCTTAAAGGTACCACGCCTTTCTACATAACACTGGCTTCGCTATCACAAGACTCGGCTATACACCAAATTCACTTACTCACGTGCACGCAACAAGAAATCACATCTGGGTGAATTATCCTATTTCACATGTCACAACCATCTCACACTACTCTTACTACATACTTGTGCCTCCGCCGCACTTTTTCTTCGTCATCTTCCTTCTCTGTATCTTTACTACTGTCGAATGTGCTACCCGTCCTAATGACTAAATAATTACCATTGGACAATAAAGTCTTTTTCGTGAAATAATATGTAGGTAATAGTATAAAATTACTACATATCATTTTTTGCCGAAAAACTTCCTTCTGGACAATAGCGTAAGACACTTTTTTTTATTGATATGAATTATTTCTTCACGAATACGACTACCTAGGTTTTTGGGCTTCAGTTTCGTTTTATTCATTGAGCCTCATAAATTCCAAAAATTGATTGAGTGTATAATCGTTGGTAGAAAAGTAGAAATATCTCATGCCAAAATGCAATGGACGACAGTCCAAACAGGTCAAACTAGAATGGCAAAGTCACAAATGATGGAACTACTTCCCTTACCTTGGCAAAACATCATTTTCAGTTTTAATAAGGTAGGTGTATATATAGAAATGTCAAGATTGTAAATTACCTCAAGGTATAACTTCCTATATTTGTAAATGGTGATCTATAACGTAACATACATAGTGGCAGGAGAGAGGTAGAATAAATTAGTACATGCATCCTATCATCGCCTTACTCTGCCATGCCGTGTCTTCTCTCTTGGCAAACTTTTGCTTTAGTTTAGAGATAGAACATTAGTAGACGGGAACTCGTCACGGACACGAACCAGTATTTATATATCATCGTGTGCATAAGCTGTTTTGTAGGGTGATATGATATGTTGACGAAACTGAACTGACTACTCCACTCTCTCTCTCTCTCACCGTCTAATGTACATGTATATTAAGTCTCTCTGACAAATTACCAGGACTTGAATCGCCTGGACTCAAAGAAAATTACTCTGTCCTCCGACAAAGTGGACACTATCGATTTAATACACAGAAAACTCTTCCCTTTATTTGTTCCAGCTCTCACTCTGTAATTCTGGATTGTATGTATAGAGAAAAGCTATTTGATAACACACATATCTAGTCTCTCTACTCTATTGCTTTACTTTAGATATTGTTCAGGAGCTTAGTATACTTTGTTTGGTTTGGTTTAGCTTACCTTGGACACTTGTCATTATCACTGCGACAAATGCACCGGCCATCCTTCTCCTCCTCCCTTCCCTACTTTCCATCAGCTAACTATTTATTATTCAGAGTCAACTATATAACATGGCACACCTAGAGGAACTCTTTGCTTTGACTTATGATGCTTCTCTGCCATTTCATATGTTATGTATGTACATTAATATGACATTATTAACTGCACACCTATATATAATATTATAGGAAGTATATAGATTTCATATGCTGTCCTCTACGACAATATTAACTTTACACATCATCATCATAGACTACGATGTGACACTTAAGTTTCTCGTCGCCTCTCTCTCACACTGAAGTGGACATGACAGGACACTAGAGGGTCGAATTCAATTTGCGGACACACTTTGTATTCCCTAGCTTTGTGTAAGAGCATTATATTAATGTCCTGTCTTCTATCTGGCTGTCATCAATAATCAGCCAGCGCTATGCTATTCACATATGTGCCGATCACTGAGCTACAAATATAATTCTTCTATACGTGGACTTGACAATCATCGACTTTGCCATTCATGCATGCAACTCCAATTATTACTTTATGATTACAAAAGTAAACCCTTTTGTTCTTTTCCTCAAGAGTCAATAGACAATTTGACTTTACAATACAAACTACAAATCTAGTTCCTAGTTCCTAGCTTTTCATAATGAAATTCTGTCGGAACGGTCCTCCTCTTCTCTTTTCTGTCTTTTCTTTTGTATAAGTATAGGTTCATAGTTTGAAAGAAAATGAAAGAGAATAGAATAGCTGAGGAGAGCCAAGGAAAAGGAGAAGCCGAGAAATAGTAGCTTCTTTCGACCGTGTCCTCTTCTTTTCCTCATCCTTTTTAAATAAAGAGTCCAAGATCTCCAGCAGTGCTAAGCACATTGCAGAACTCTACTATCTTATCACCATTACGTCTAACAAGGATTTTCTTAAATGTTATTATCAGGTAAACCAATAGAATCCAAAGAAATAAACTCATGTATTTCCCGCAGTAAGTAGTTAAGCTAATATAGAAATACAGTGCTCGGGAGGAAATGAAAAGCGACATTTTCTTTCATTCTTTTCTCACCTATCTATTATCTTTATCTCCTATTGTTAGGCGACCAAACAACAAAAGCAATCTAACAATAATCTAACTTTACATTTGAATAATGCGTATAGTGTGGGCAACATATCTACACTCAAGAAGTAGTACCCTGTCGATACATTTTCAATAAGGGTAACAATGTACAGTACAGCCTACTTTGAAAGATGCGTTTATACAAGAATGAAGATTGGAATAATGTGTCATTCGGACGATAATGTCTCATGCCATTGTCTTCCTATCACCTATAGCTCTCCTTCCAGTTTTTCTAAAGCATTCTATGCGCGTTCACCCATTGTTAACAAATCTGGTCAACTTCACACCCTCTAAACACAAATGACATCAAAGGTCGTCCACAGAATAGAACATATATAGTTTGCAGGGAAGAAAAGAAGAGCCGTTTCGTTTATATTCAATTGGATTTCATGCATACTCTTGATTAGACTTATGAATATCTACTTTTAGCTCTTTACTCTACGTTTCTTACATATTACACGCTTGTAATCTTATTGACTCGTATTATTTTCTGTCTCTTTTGCTATGACTTAATCTCAATATCAAATTAATATCGGTATAATCGGCAATTACAATTTCTCTACCATTCTACCATTAATTAAGCGCGTTAAAGCAATTTATTATGTTGGTCAAGTTGAGCTGCTGGAAAATACTTACCTACATAGTGTTACCACACGTCTTTGATTTTGCCAAAACGGTTATGTACATCGATGCTACATATACTGTTGACTGTCGTAAAAGTTGTCATGTAACTGGCTTCGGTTACATTACCTCCCAGTTTTTATCCTATTTAGTGTCTAACTATACGACTAAAATAGATATCGCATTGCATTGATCTGAAAATAAACACTAAACACTAGCTAGATAGACTTATAATATTTAGTTTGCTACATACGCATACTAACAACCTTCTACTACAGGACAAACAACAGCTTTAAATCTGAAGCAGGAGTATAATACTTTTAATTGAGGTCACATTAATTAAAGATATGTGGGTACCAAACGCTTTAATTAACTAATTCGGGTTTTGGAAGGGCAAAATGTGCGAGGTCTATAATATGGTGGACTCTCTATACGTACGTTTTTTGTTACATGCATACCGATATAATTTTTAATATATTTAGTAACATATATACATGCAGCTATTAATTTTTAAATGTATACAACAATAGCATGGGAAACTTGTTTACCAAGTGGAGGATTGTATAAAAGAAACAAATCGGTGTGAGCAAGAAAATGTTTCTGTTTTCCTCATCAACTCTTCATCTTGAAGAAACTGAATAACTCACATATAATAATAGAATCAAATTAACAATTGGAAAACTCACCTTGATGATTGACTTTCCTGGCAACAGGCTTGCACCTCATGATGAGATTGTAGAAAGATGTCAACTTGAGATGTTTTCTTGACAAAAAGGTAAGTAAGTACACACTGTATTTGAAGTGTTTACATAGAGCACCAATTAGTGATCAATCCGACAAACACAAGGAAGCTGTGTTACACATAATGAAGTTCCATTGTTTACTGCTTGTTCACTCTCGTAACTCGTAGAATAAGGCAATTCTGCTCAATCGTTTAGTTTCAATTAGCGCGCCTCTATAAAGGCAAAGATAATGAGCAGTGGAATTCTCCTTTGTTGTGTCCAGTTGTAATTTTTTAATTGAATGAAACAATGTAGACAGGATGAGTTTTTATTGTTTTCACTTGAAAAAAAGAGTCGTGTTGTGTAAGTTATCAATCTGTGATTGCTTTTAATCCTCAGATACAAGTCGATGATGAATTAATAAGATAATCTTGTTATCTACACAGCAGATGATGATGAGACACTGAAAGTGGAGTGCACTGGACGAACATCCCTTGCGGAATAAAGACAGTGACAGTAAGCGTCAGGTACTTTAATCTAGTCTGTTTCTGTTGTGCTCAAAGAATTCTTCACACACCAAACAGTGAGCAGGGACGAGACGACGGGCGGCGAGAGAGAGAGGAATCCAAATCCAAAATAAAGGACAGAGAAACACAGAAGAGAGTAGTTGGCTATAGTTTTGTAAGGTTCGTTCGTATGTGGCAGTTGTGTGTTTGTATAAAAGTTGAGACGTGTACGTAGTTTGTTAGGAAGGTAGGTAGGTTGTTGGAGAGATATGCACGTTGATCGAGGACAGGGCCAGGCCGGAGTTGCAGATGAAGATGAAATCAGAGAAATGCTATGAAGAGTAAAGTAAAGCAGCAGTTGACTAAAAGAGAAGAGGAAGAGTTAGGAAGATGGGGCGCATATCCCATCGGAGGATGGACATGGACATTGGGATTGGGCCCAGACTGGGGATGAGTTGCGGATGGGAGCCGCCTCTCTCTCCTCCTCAACACCAATCCCTTACTTCACCCATCCAACTATCCACACACACAGACACACACACTATTCTATCTGTCCTATCTATCTATCTCTCCCTATAATAATATTATGTCATATCATGTCTCTCCTCATCTCCTTCTCCTACTACTCCTTACAAATCCTAAACTAAACCAAAGCGACGCAATGCTTTTATTGTTCCCAGTCCCGTCCAACTCCCGTCACAGCACCTTCTCAGTATATTCTCTCACAACTTTATTTAACTTCTTCGCCTTATTGTTAACTCAAGGTGAACCTTTTGTTAGCTTTAGCCATATATTATACTTGATGATTAGTTCCTAAAGTTGAGCATTCTTTCCTTATTTCCTAATAAAATCTCGCTGCATGTGCCTTTACAGATGTGCGCATATTAACTTCATAGTCACAATAATATTTGCATACTTCCCAATATTTTATCTCACATATCACCCACAACTGATTCTGTGTCAAGGAAATATGGATCTATATGGTCAACGAGAAAATTGGATGGATAGTTATTTTTTGTGCTTGATATGAGCAATGTATTGTATTTTTGAACTGGACAATTATTAGTATTTACAAAATAAACAGGTGGACAATTTGAAAGTTTTTTATGCAAGTAATAAGTTTTCACATTTTAAAATCCTCGGGAGCATTTTCCATTGCTTTTTTGCTTTCTCTAATCTAAGGAAGAAAATCGTGGAGCTACAGGAGGAGAGTTCTGAACTTAACTGCGTAGAGTTAGTGTGTACTGCCACTGTTATGTATGTTTGCAGAGAAACTCACCGACTTGACTTCCTCTCACTCAGATTGGCAAGAGCTACTTTTCTCCTCAAACTCTAAATCCAACTGAACTGAGTGATGTTGAGTGAGCTGAGCTCAAGTTAGCAAGTAGATTGAACGAGTTAGATATACAATAGAAAGCCAAATATATCCGAACAAAACTGAATTAGGACCTTACTACGATTAGTAAGAATGTATCTATCAAGCTACACTGCTGTGCACCTATGTAAGCACATAGTACGACGCATTGTTCTAAGCCATTCACTACACCACCAGAAACTCTATACTGAACCAAATAAAAGTAAACCACTTGGCAGAAACCACGCTAAAGTACACACCACACTATTCTCATTGCGGACTTTTACACAACACTTTATTATATCCATGTCAATGTTTGCGGATGAGGTGTCTATTTTTACCTATTGATTACGTACTGCAACGACTAAGCTATAATGCTACAATGTGAAATATCTAAATAATTAGCCAATTCTTTGTAGTAATTTGTAGTACCACTTAATATCTTCGTTGCTGTCGCGTTATGCTAAGGTATCCGTTTTTAATTATTTATATCATTTTCCATCACACAAAATAATGCAATTTTTACACCAGACAATGACTTCAAGAATAAAAGTACATCTGTACTATAGTAGCAAGTATATAGTGCGAAAATTAAAAATTAGAGGATAGTCTAAGACTAATTAAAGGATAAAGACTAATTTTTCCTAGTGCTAATGTTAGCACAGTGGATAATGCAAATGAGATTACCAAAAATTAACACGGTTAAGACTAGAAAACTATCAAGGACTTTATGATTGATCGATTGTCTCCCTATAACTTCAATATACTATTGTTTTGATGCAAATCTCCCAAACGTTTCACCCGTAAAGTACAATTTTTCTCATGTTGACTAATGTTTCTTATAATTGTTTGCGATTTTGTCAAACAGACAATTACAATGCATTCTGCAGTAATAGAGTTGAAATAAATGTAAAAGTTTGGATTCTGCATGAAAGCGCCATTGCTTCAATAATGTATGATTGATAAGTGAACGGGTAGGTCAACTCTCCTATCAAAATATCAGCAGCCAGCAGTATTGCACTATGCTTCAATGAATTTCGGAATTACACGGAATAATTTTTTAAACTCCAAAATAGCGAAGTTGGCTGCCATTTCAGCAATAAATGATCACATGTTAATAAGCGTAAATTACATAGATTAGGTCTGTACTCTGTTAAATATCATTGAGAAAACGATTTATATGCATGTATATGTCCTTCATGCAGTAAATAAAATAATTTCTAAGATTTTTTTATTATGTAAGCTAATTGGTCACGTTTAGCGCACATGCATAAATAATCATCAGTAAAGCAGAAAGCAGGAGAGGGCTGTGGATTAATAAAGATTGAGATGAACTTTTTGTGGTTGGAAAATCGATAATAAAGAGGAGCTGTTCCGTGCGTCCGTCAGTAAGGAGGAAGTGAGTAAAGAAGACGAGAAGTTTCTGAACGCATCTTAAGGATATCTAGAGTAGAATGACGTGTATATATCCGTATTCATTGTATAGTTGCTCTGTACATGAGTATGTCTAGAGAATTAAGTTGTCGAAGACTAGATCTCTGTCTATATTATTTATATAAGTGGAGCTGTGTAGTGTAAGTGAAGAGAGGAGGAGAATAGGAATGTAAGATGTGGAGGAGTATTTGGCTTGGAAGAGCTCTTCCGTGCAATCTCAACTGTTCTCTTCTGTTGGCAACTGTAATGAAAGAGATTCTGGGATTTATTGCGATCGTTTCCCAATCCAATTCGGCCATTCTCTTCGAGATTCTCTATCCTTCTTGCCTGCTTCCTTTTCTCTCGTCTCTTTGAATCACTTGAGATTTCTTGTGCTCACTTCCAGCCAGCAGACTATCCAATTGAATCGAAAGGAGCCATAGCGGAGGAACTAAGCTGCTCTGCCCTCAACTTGAGTTAGTTGAGTACATGCTAGAATTGAGTGGAGTGGAAAACAGAAAAAGTCTCAAGACGAGGAAATTCTTATAAACAGTTTTCCCTCTTCACTTTTCTTTTCTATTGACAACTATGTAGTTTGGATTGGTTTTGGCTTTGCTAACTAAGTTACATAGACTTCGTATAGCCCTATAAACACAATTCACAGATCTAGATAGACTTTCTTTCTCTGTCTAGTCTTTTTTCCCTTCTACAAATACAGATTCTTTATCTGCACTGCAATCCCTCCCTTTCCTCCACTCTACTATTCTCAACAGAGTTTACATTGCATTTTATTGGTTTATGTTCATATTCCGGACAGATATATCTTCGAATAAAGATAATCGTATATTATACTTGGCTATCTGCGAAAAAGAGTCTTCTGTATAGCAAATGTAGCCTTCTTAGATCCCCAGCATACATAAATATTGCTCAAGTAATTGCATTTTAAATCCTATACTGACCGAAAGTCTTGTCTTGCGTAGATATGAAATCTTTACTTTTTTAAAGAGCTCTACTAGTTGAGAGTTTTCTTTTCCAGGATAATACTCTGATCCGGTTTCTTTCCTTTTGTAATGTAATATATGTACGTATTATTCTATAAGAAGGGATATCTTAGAATGATTTCATAACCAAAGGAGTATAGCATGTAAGTACTTAACTTTAAGTGAGATATCCCCTGTTGTCAGTCAGCAGAACTTTCCCTCTTCTAAAACTGTCTTCGTCCATAAGTATTCTTCCTTTCTACGTGACTCTGGCCCTTTTTACTACTTCTTTCCACTTTTCTGCTCCCACTTGAATTCCCTTGAAAAATCAATGACCGTGCACAAAAGTGTGGAAAAGTTTCAACTTTCTTTCTAGTCTCTTCTATAATATTACACTATTGTGCTATGCAGGGGGAATAGCTACCGATACCTCACCGGCGGACTTTTCCACAGACACTCTCCAGAATAAAGACAGAAGGGCAATATCTACTAAAGCGGACAAACCACACCAAACACAGACACACAAAATAGGGAAAAAACTTTTTTTAAGCTCCTGGAGAACTATCGCATCTACTGTTGGCTATCCAAAAAAATCCTAGATGATTTCAACCCAATTGGGAAATATTCCTCCTAAACTGATACGAAATTAAATCTGTTTCCGACTTTCCGACAACGAAGCGAACCAATCCAGCGTAAAAGCAATTGAATGGAATTAATAACTACTAATTTATCTAGTATCGGTATTCATCTTGAATAATTATGTGTAAAATACGAATTAAAACATTTGACTTTTGAAGTAGGTACTATAACTAGATTTATGAATTTGGTACAATTATGCATAAATGAGTAATATAAAATATTACAGACATTAACTCATGCGCCTAAAAACTGTAGGGAAAATGTGAAATTCTAAACCTCAAGTTAGAAAAGCTACAGAATACAAATCAACATAAATCAATGAATCAGTGTCATTGTGTATGCAAGGATGAGTGTCTGAAAATCAGATAAGAAATTGAGAAGTACACATCTAATTGTAAGTAAATATGATATCAACTGCCTGGTATGCTGTAAGTATTGAATTTTGGTAATGTAATGGAAAACGAATACAATTTGGTTGTAGTGAGGTGAGGATACTCATATCTCTATCCCAGGGAACTAAACAGCAGTCAAGACAAACAAGTACAATAGGACAATACGAAGTTAAACAAAGAGTAGTCAACTTCTGATTTGTAAGAGAATCAGTGTCATTGTGTATGCAAGGATGAGTGTCTGAAAATCAGATAAGAAATTGAGAAGTACACATCTAATTGTAAGTAAATATGATATCAACTGCCTGATACGCTGTAAGTATTGAATTTTGGTAATGTAATGGAAAACTAATACAATTTGGTTGTACTGAGGTGAGGATACCCATATTTCTATCCCAGGGAACTATACAGCAGTCAAGACAAACAAGTACAATAGGACAATACGAAGTTAAACAAAGAGTAGTCAACTTCTGATTTGTAAGTGTCTGTTTCATATGCCACAGAATAGCGTGGCATTGTTAGTATCTTGTCGGCTAATGTTAAAAAGCGGGGAAAAGAAGACGCATGAATTGAAGGTGTTTTGTAAAATTAGTGCTGGAATAAGCTTCCATGTCAATCCTATAAACATTTCAATTATATAAGGAGAGCGAAGTACCTGTGCTATCTAGTCAGATTGCGTAAAGCTAAGCGCTATAAACTGTGTATAGAGGCCATAAAATCGTAAATACCACTCGTAAAATATTGTTCCTTCCCAAAGGAAAACGTTAAAAGTCATAAATGGTGAGGGTGATGGAAAGGAGGAAAGAAGAGTGGTGGTGGTGTCTAAGCAGCGTATAGCCTGAGTTGTGTTATGTGTGTTCATTAGAGAACAATAGAGACTCCCGTATGTGCATATAGTGTAAAGTATATCTGGCCGTGTTTAAAGTATCGGTACTGAAGTCTCGGTTCATCGAATCTCAAACGGCAGGTCATCTGTGAACCTCAGTGACTCTTTTCTTTCTCACGGGATCAATACATAATAAATAAATACTCACACCTTTAAGTTTCGGATCTGCATATTCCCAAGTCAAATTCATATGTAGGACAAATGTAGACTCTATACTATTACATAAAATCACTTGTATCCTTACCTTTACGCTAATATATTCAATTCTGCTTTGAATTTACTATCGATAGTTAAATAGAGAGGGATAATGGGAAAGATACAGACAACTAAAACGGCATCCTTTGAAATTAACAGTTTCCTTCTATGTGTTCTGTTAAATGTACTAATAATAATATGCACTTAGTACATAGATGCCTGTATGTATATGCATAGGAATAAAGCATGTCAAAAGAGAATGACTTCATTTACGTACGTACTAGCATAGCAGCAATACATGGGTTATTGAATATTGGATTGTGTTACATAAGCAAAGAATCTATTATAGCTCTTCAAATCAAATGAAACGAAACCATAAATGCATAATAATTTTTCCAACTCACTCAGAAGATCAGAGTGTGCATACTAAAATAAAAGTAAAACATAAAGCAATAGCTAGACAGGCTGTGACTACCAAAGGAAGGTGAACATAAACTGAGTAAATCAAACCAACGAAACCACAGATGTGTATTTAAAACGAATTTATTGCTCTTGTACACACAGCATAAAACACCACAGTTCCACTTCCACTAACTAACCATTCTTTTATTGTGTTTGTCGTTCTTCTGTCGGAATTCCCTTGCAAATCAATTTAAATGACTATTAAATCAAAGGCATCCTCATACAAATATTATTCACGGCCCTATCACTCCACTTTAGAATACAGATGTGTTATTTATCTCACTCGTAAATATATAAGTCGCTCAATAAAGGAGCAAATGATATATCAACCCCAAAATATATCTAGTTATGTTCTATTTATTACTCCTTAGCAAGGATATATTGATAGTTATTGCCATATCATACGATATCCTGATTTACATGCTCTATTTAATACAGTACCATCTGCATTTGCATTTTTGGTGCATCTTAATCCTTTTCCATGCGTTTGCATTTGACTCGCTGTGTATCGAGTGTCGATACTTTTTCTCCGTCAGTCTTAACAACATACTATATTTCAGACACTTAATTTTATGAATACACTCTTGAAGGATCTTTTTATGCAAATGAAAAACTATGTAGGTATGCAAATGCACAATTACATATGTACTTATTTGTTTAGATATATTCACAGATCTCAAGTTTCCAAAATTCCATAGACATGTCACAAGTAGTTAATCTTTCAAATGAAAAGTTATACAGATAAAGTAAAATATATTCTTTTACTGCATATTTTATTATGCATAAACTTAAGAGTAATATTTTACTGTCCTTTCAATTCCTTTTGAGACCAAGTCGAAATCGGATTTCAGCTGCTCTGGCTTTTTTATGGGGAATGAAGTTATATAGTTATAACATCTCTGTAAGTCAGAGTTACGTCTAAACCAGAATAATAAATTATTACAGTGTAATATGACCACACAGACACCGTAGCGTGTGTATCAACAAGGGAAGTATCCTCAAACAAGAAAAATTTCAAGAGCAAAACGGGTCAGTGAAACTTAATGAGAAGGAAGATCCGTTGGCTTACGTATTTCGGTGCATAAGACTTGTACACAGAAATATCTACATATGAAAACTCATTTCTTTACTTTGTTTTGAAGA
Source organism: Tomocerus nigrus (assembly GCA_019776505.1). Taxonomy (NCBI): domain Eukaryota; kingdom Metazoa; phylum Arthropoda; class Collembola; order Entomobryomorpha; family Tomoceridae; genus Tomocerus; species Tomocerus nigrus. Next base: position 28,210 of record JABASI010001066.1, read on the forward strand.
AGTGGTAGAAACGAGTAATTCAATCCTCATGAAATTTTTCATGGATATCTTTTAGGGAAAAGATGAAAGGATCTCCTCCTCTGTCTACAATGTAGCATATCCAGTCTTCAGTAAATCCTACGCTCCGTAGCATCTTCCACTATCACATCACAAAAAGGAAAGGTTCAACTCATACACAAACAGACTCACACACAGACGGAAATAAGAAACTATTCAATGTAACAGTAATAGAAACTACTAAAGTCATGCTCAAACGAGCTAGCTTCATTTCAGCTGCATT